>QKMV01002943.1:0-12262 GCA_003287335.1 Lednia tumana
TATATATATAATATTACGTAAAAACATAATCTCAGCAAGTAATGGCAGCCGTTTTCTGTGTTGCTATGAAGAGTCAGAAGTCAGATTGCATGCCTCGGTTGCATTGTGGCTGGGCGTTGTCTCGACGAAGGAGCAAATGACTGAGTCCTTCTGACTGCAGGACTCATGCGCTCGAGGTGTGACTCAAGAAGGCCCTTTGCCTCTCCCGAGACGCATACTTTGTCGCGAGCAATTGCTAACTCTTTGTCCAGCTGCAGACGCTCTTCTTCCAGCTGCCTCAGCCGGCGTTCAGTCTCTGTACCAGCAGAGAAATTATATGTAGCTGTTATACTGGAAGTGTACAACCACCCGCAGATTTTTTATGTGTGTTTTTTTTTGCGCTTGACAGCCCTCACAGCTGGTTAGATATTGATGAAAATTTCAGGATACTTTTCAAATTTCTTTCAAATTTCTAGACCCTCTGTGTTTTTCAGCACAATCCATTAGATATCAATCTTGAAATTAACATTTTTGTCGAGCATTGCTAATTTTATCAGCTTTGACCAAGAATCAAATATTTTGCCTAAAGCTTACTGAGTAGGTGCAATCATTTTGGATTTCAACTTCGAATCGGTATAATTTTTAGCACAACCCCCTTCAAGGGAGATTTGCAGTTTCTTTTTTAAATTAACAGAACTTTTTCTGACTCATATGCCAAAATTATGCATTTAATTTTTAAAATTTCAAAGCATATTAATTAGTACGTTTCAACCAAAAGTTTTGCAAGAAACATGAAACGCTCATCTCACAATGCATCCACGCGTTCAGCAAAGCCCTAGTGGTAAGTTGTAGAAATTGCCGATATTTTTCGCCTTTTAAAAGCACACCACCAATAAACATACCTTGAAGTTGAGTCTCATTTTCTCGTTGAACAGATTCAAATTGCCGTCTTTTGCTTCTCTCTTGCTCTAGCAGAAGCCTTTGTTCCTCTTGCAGTTGCTCTAGCTCTTCTCTTTTGGCCCATTCCTCTCCTAGCACTCGAGCCTGAAACAAAATTAAAAACCGAAGAGCTTTAGCAATTTACTCGTAAGTCATATCCAGTTTGTGAATCAATTTTTTGAAAACTAGTGCCGAGTTAAAGGAAAAAAATACAAGCCAAAAAGTTGTTAAAACATCCGAAAGGTTTGACCAACATTTTGTATCCTACTTCTTACTGCCTTCCAGACCCCAGTCTAATGATAAATTATAGAAGAATTCAACTTTTTCTGCATCTGAGTCACACAGTCGTGGAAAGGCATCTTTTGGAAATATTTGCATTTCATCTATTGCAGTTTTAATCCCTTTCAAAAGGCAACATTCAAAAAGGCTTAATCCGTCGTCAATAAGGTCTTTTTAAAATCTAACTCCATAAGAAAAGCATTACACACACGATTCTGATCGTCTCTGGAATGACTTTTTGAATGTGGTCTATCAATAGAAATTTTGAGATCAATTTTAGGAATTATATTTTTCTAAATCTATACTTGTAGATTTCTGACAATCTCCTCATCTTTCTTGGCTTGAATTTCCTCTTCTAGAAGCGCCTCCAGACGTTTCTGAATCTCTTCCAGATCTTTGAGTCGTTTTTCTTCTTCCACGTGAACTGCCTGAAGTTCTTGGGCTCTTGCCTCTGCTGCAGCCCTCGCCTGAATCGGGAGAAGCATACTTCAGGAAAAGTCCTTAAGTAATTTATTTTGCGGTGCCAGTAATTCAGTCTTACCCTTTTCTCAACTTGAAGCTGAAGCTTGGTTTGCTCCATATCGGACATCTGAGAAAGACGGCACCGAGATTCATTCTCCCTTTGGCTTCTGCGTTTAGCTGCTTGCATACGTTGATAGCCATCCGAGAGGCCAGAATGTGCTATGGCCAGCTCGAGAGTGGATATCCATTGCAAGCGAGTCCTAGCAGAAATGAGATAAAATTTTTGTAATGGCACAAGCAAAACTCACTCTAATGCAAAGAATGAATAATTTCAGGTCACATATCTGGTGTCTCACTCAGGTCTAATTTACGACTCTTAATGTCTTACGTATGGTCAAGAGTGGCCAGCTCGAATGTTCTGTCGGATGCATGGAGAAGAAATCGTTTCTCTCGAACGCCGCCTGCCCTTTCGACTCGGCAGCGAGAATCCAACAAGATCGTTCCACACACCTCCCTTTCGCTTTGACTCTTGAAAAAGGCAAGTTCTGTCGGTTGCAAAACGAACCAATATTCCCTAAGCGTTGGTAAAAGATAGCCACGTTTCGACAGCCAGCCCTAGTGAGATTATTTAAAAAAAGCTATTGTTAATTTGTTTCAAAGATTATGGCATTGTTATTATTTTCTACTCATGGAACTTGCCTTTTTAATTACGTCGTGTAAATAGAAGCGGTAAAGGTCTTGAACTGCTTCTTCCCTAGCACCCGATTCAACATCGATGGCATATTTTGTCTCCACCATTATCAAAAAGGTTGGGAACCGGAAAGATCCAATCATGGATGTCAGGGACTCAAATTCTTTCACATTCCAATCAAGCCCGAGTGTGTTCAAGAATTGTGACACCACAAGACCAACTTCCATCGATGATAGTTGCACCTGAAGAATTATTTGTTTGATTATTAATTGCACCCAGCAATGTTCTTTCTTATTTATTTCACCATACACCAAGAATATGATGAATGATGACATAAAATAAATGCAAACCTGATAATTGTCTTTATTCTCAATGACCAGGTCTGCCAAGAGACAGAATATCCGGAAGAGTTTATAAACAGAGACATCTGTGAAGGAAGAATTCTCTCGCTCCAAGAAATGCTTTTTACAGACTAGCCAGCAGAGTTCGTCGATTCTCTCCTCAAACTCTCGTAGCTTTGCGATCTCAAGATTTTCTGGGAGGGACTGAAATAACTGTAACAAAGCCGAATATTTTTGGTCAGGATTCGTAACTAATAAGTTTGCAGGTTGACCAAAACTGAACATTTTTTGTTGAAACAAGTTCTCACCTCATTCTGTAGGTAATATTTGTAATGTTCAAAATTAAGACTTGACGTGCTTCGAAAATGTTCCAATCCTTTCTCTACACCATACAAATCCAACAGTGTTCCAATATTAGCTGTCAAAACCTAAAAAATAATAACATTCTTACATATTTCACATCTCAGGCTGTTTAGCAGAGCATGTGGCAATAGTTCCAAATTTGGTATTGTTCGATTAATATCTTTACAAATGATTTAAAATAGATCGAATCATACCTTCAGCTTAGATTTTTTCACCAGCCCACTATTGTCGCTGCACAAAATGTTAAATGCATGCCAAATGCTGTTAGTGACATTTTTGAGCAGGACACACATTGTAATATATTCCACAGGTGGTATTCACAGCAATGCTGGAATGTGAGCATGCATGTAGAGAACATGGTTTTGATGACTCAAGAGTAAACGACCTTGTGACTCACTAAGGTTAGTCTAGTCTAGATTGCTATATTTGTCATAGACCGTGCTGCTATAACCACTCTGCCTCTACTTTCATATTTCTATCCTCATCTCTCCATCTCCAAGCAAGGCAAGGAGTAGATTTTTAAACTTTGGTTGACAGCTGATGCCGGCTGGCAATTGTTCTAAAAGAATGCTTCAATATTTAACATTCCATAGCTAGACTATTGTGCTGATAGTGATGATAATTGTATAACCTACTCTAATGAGTTATGCAACCATGTATGTTAAAAAAAATAACATGTAAAGTGGCAATTACAACATCTTACCTTGATTTTGATTCAGAATAAAATTATTGTATTGTACTGCACTGTACTGTGTCATGTTGCTGTATCTGTGATGATAACACTTGTGATAAAATAAAGTGATTGTGCAAAACTTAATCCTAAAAGTCTGCATGCATTGGATGTGCTCCTAAATGATTAGACATTTTGCAGTAAAATAATGAGTGGAAAGTCAAAGATAAAATGCATTTGTCTAGTAGCATTTTTGGTAAGAAACTTTATTTATTATTAATTAAATTGATCATCGCATAATGGCAAGTAAAAACCACGACTTGAATGTAAACTTTCCCTGCGAAGGATATGTTCGCGATAAGTTTAGCGATACCTCTCTTCGGAGCTCACCTCCGCTCCCTAGGTGTAACTCACCTGGTCACCGGACTCATGATGTCGACGTACTCCGGTCTTCAACTGCTCTCAGGTCCAATTGTCGTACGTGCTTACACATTTCCCACACACGTTTTGTCCGGTTAAACTGATTAATAATATCTTTCACTCCCCAGGGAAGCTGGAGTGATGTGCGAGGAAGAAAAACAATTCTAATGCTCACTTTACCCATCTGCTCAATTTGCTATCTCTTTCTTGGACTAGCAACTACAGCAACTCTAATCTTTGTGTCAAGAATAGGACTAGGTATGTGTACTTTGAATCAGACTATCCAATCACACTTGTGAAATGTTAAGTACATGAACATGAACTAATAAGCGAGTGTTCGAAGGATTGTTAAAGCACACGCAGACTTTATGCAGAGCGCTAGTATCAGACCTGGTGCCTGAACAGCATCAGACGGAGGCTTCGGGCACTGTTAGCGCCATCTCCGGTACAGGCTTCATTGTTGGACCAATCATCGGCGGTCATCTCGTAGAGTATGACAATGGTTTCACCTACGTCTGCTCTTTGGCGGCCCTAATTTTTATGTTAAACCTAGGTGAGCTGCTATAGAGAAATACATTTTGTAATACACTTTAAAATGTTTTTTTTTTTTTAAGCGCTATTCGATGGAACAGCTTGGTGATATTGGGCACTGATTTCAGGAATCGTCTACACACTCATTCCAGAACAAACAAAGAAACAGAATGATCGTAGCGATCGAAAGCCCACAACGAAACACGAGATGCTGCGTGCAATACGAAATCTGTCTAGCTTCGACTGGCCTCATTACTGGGATATTTTCTTGTTAACGTTCATTCTTGCATTTGTCATGTCTATATTCTTCTCCGAGTACTCCATAACCATCCAAGACAGGTTCCAATTATCCCCCAAGTGGGTTGGATATACAATTTCATTTCAAGGTAGGTATTACCTGACAAAAATCACGGAAAGTGACAATTTACTTGTAATTAGGACTGAGGACCGGCTATAATAGCGAGAAAAAGCAGAAAGACTAAACCAGGAAGTTTCAAAACTAGCACGTAGCACTTGAGCACCCATTGAAGATGTATTTAATTTATTCACTTCTTACAGGTCTTGTCGGAACCGCTTCAGGATTTTCCATAAAGTATTTCGATAAGCTATACACCAATACAAAAAATCGTGATCTGCAAATCTTCCACGGCTTTCTAGTCCTCTCTATATCTCTAGTCTGCATAAGTTTGGCAACAAGCCTGACAGTATTCCTCCTGAGCATGATTCCGCTCATTATGTGCAATTCCTTGCTTCGTATCATCAAGACTGAAACGGTGCTGAAACGAACGCACACGACCAAGAAAGGTACCGTGATCGGAACACTTGGCAGCACGTCGTCGGTCGCTCGGTTAGTGGCTCCCGTTTGCGCCGGCTTGGTGAGAGACAACTTCGGCGCAGCCGGAATATCGGTGCTTTCAGTGGTTGGTGCGATTCTGGGAGCTAGCATCTCGGGAATTATTTTCAACTATCCGAAAAGAGTCAAAATAAAGTAAAAAGTGATCTTAAAATATACGAATGGAATCTGACAAGTGATGAATGATTGTTAATAAAATAGTTTACGAATTGTTAAAATAAAAAATCCAAAGTGTTACGTTGTTTTTCTTTTTACAAAAGAATCCATTAGTCCATAGTCTGGGCCTAAACCAAAACATCCATGTTTATTGAACCCCAGGGGTTACATTTCTGGTACGCTAGCGATAAGCGAAACACCCAGTTGAATACAGTGTGCAGTTCGTTGGCCAATCAGGCCAATGAAACTTTAACACAAGATTATCACTGGGGTTACCGAAAACCTTGCTGTGTTGATCCAGGCCCTGATAATTGTATGCAAAGCTCAAAACAAAATTTACAGTGAGTGGACAAGCCCCATCTCCAAAGCTATAGGTAATTAAATTTTTCTGAAAAGCGGTTTCATGGCAAGATCATTATTTTTTTTGAATTTCATACGGTTTTGCTCTGATGGAAAAAAAAAATTTCTTGACGTTTCGATGAAGGCTCTATCACTACTTGTTTAGCACTAGGCAGAGGAAAAAGAAAACAATTTTATTTGACTTCACTCCTGAAGATGATGGAGCAAGCTTTATTGAAAGAAGAAAAGAAGAAAATTTTGTTATCAGAGCAAATTCCGTGATAAAATGTGTAAAATTCTTTCTACACGAGCTGTGCATTATAATCGACCTTCTTAACCAACCTTTCCCCAATAACAAACTTATCGTAGGGTACTCTGAGTTTAAACTGCCCCCCACACTTGTTCGAATGCCGTGCAAATTTTTGCACATGTTAATGCGCCGGACAGGGGATATCCACTGATTGAAATGCAATCCTCGGTGTAGTCAGAGTTCACCTGTGGATAAAAAATCGAAACACCATATGAGAACCATGGTCACCTGTAGGATTTTTATCATTGGAGACAAAATATCTTGCATTAGTCTCAATCAAAATTTCCACAAGTTTTGGTCGAGGGTTTGGATTTCAGAGATCACTTGTGGGTGTTGAACCTGAATTTTGGGGGTAGGTAAATTTCGCACAAATTTTACTCAAACGCAAAAAAAGCATTTTAGATGAAAAAGCAGCAACGTTGATAATTACAAAAAGGTCATCCCTCCTTCAAAAAAACTGTTAGTAAATGGGTTGATGCTTTGCCCCTGGGGACAGTACAATGAAAATACTGCCTGCAATTTAATTAGATCATTGGACCAAAGCAAGAAGTTCAGAAAACCAGAAAAACACGCAAATAGCCTTGGGGTAGACACTTCAAACCTACTGCAGTTCCTGCCAAACCGTTCCATAATGGAATTTCTCGACCGGGATGAAAATTAGCTGCCACAACAACCGAGTGGTAACCACCCAGTTGATCTGGTTGGTATTATGGAATACACCCATAGTGTAGGTATGCTGGCTCAAAAATAATGCCACAAAAATTCTCACCTTTCCATGAGCTTTGGCTCCAATAACAATAGCAATAGGGTCATCGGCAGGCACCAGGTCCTTTAAATCCGTTGTCATGGTGCCAGTATAAGATGTGGCAATTTTGCGGCAGCCAACTGGCAAGTGATCAGTGACAGGATTGCGTATCACCTTCAACAGTTTTATTGAACCCTCTGTTGCACGAACAGAAAACTTATGTAACAACTGGACTGAAAAAAAAAACAACCTGCCATTATACAGCCAGGTTTGTCACAGCCAACCATGGTATATGTAATAATTTCCCTATTCATAATTAAAACACACCCATGAGCCCTGCGAATCGTTTGAAAGTTCGAGGAATTCGAGTCTGTGGATTTACTTCTATCAGCACATTCTTTTCCGTATGAATGTAAACCTGTAAACCAAACAAATCAGCTTAGGTATGAAATAGAATTAAATCTACTACTCTCAACTATAAGAAATGGTACGGAAACTAATCTAATATTTCGAAAGCACTAAGTTACATTTGAATATTCCTTACTTGCAAAAGTCCTGCCCTGTTCAACGGGCTGTCCATCAGCATCAGAAGACATTGATGCGTTATGTCTGGTCGGCAAGAACCAGCCGCACGATCATGTTTCTTCAATATGTTGATGTGATCATCACTGTTTAATAACTCGAACGCGTTACCCACCTATAACACCGAAAAGTATCGATAAAACTACTATAATGAGGTGAAAAGATGCTCTCAGTTGTAATCTCTAACCTAACTTACCTTCACTGATTCAAGTTGTGCGTCTTCTAGTACAACGATTAAACGTTTTTCTTGCTTCTTAAGATGAGCTACAACTAGATGTTTTGGTATTGGATCGAACTCAAAAGCGTCGGGATCATTACCTTTAAATTTCCGTTTACCCATTTCCACGCCTTCAGGGGTAAAACCCACTCAAAACTGTTGACAACAGAGACCTGGCTCACACGCGTGATCACGTGTGATCAAGGTCGACACTTCTCATCAAAGAGCATGTAACAAGGACGATTCATCGACTCTGCCTTTACACATTCAAAAACTATTTTCGTACGCTCGACTCGGTCCTTACGGATTAGAAAAATAAATATATCTCTTTTGATGATTGGATTTTCCACATCATGTAATTTTCTTAATTCTTGGTGTTTGGCCTGCCTACAGTGGTGGCCGCAAAATTCCATCGACTTACTGTGCAAAATTCAGGCAGTATAGAAACTGTGCCAACAAGATGCAAGCACAATCCACATAAATGTGTTGATTATTTTACTACTTCCGCTCCAAAAATAAATATCACAGATAGAAATAAACTAAGTTCTCTTTGACAACTTCCACAAGCATAGACTTACACTCATACTCTGCAATTTTGGCCCAAAATAGGTGACTGTCACTGCTCAACATTTCACGAATGTTAGTACACTTTTCAGGATTAAGTTCCATCCCATGAAGCCTTTTACTACAACTTTTCTTGCTGCGAGATGAGACGAGAAGTCCATCGCTATCGAGCTAGTGGTTGTCAGCTTACTGGAGAAAAGCGAGAACCCCTTACTAGAGTTCTCGTCTCGTCTTATCTCGCAGAAAGAAAAGTTATAGTATAAGGCCCCTGAAATCAGTTTCAGTTCAATCTCGCAGAAAGGTGGATGTCCGAAACATCAAGCAAATTTTAACGCACCATTTAAGGGTCAAAATCTCAACACCATCAAAGCACATCCGTTTTTTAATTTTTTATTATCAAACAGGTTCAGGAAATTGCAATGTTCTTCCTTAGCTTTCTTGTGATATGTACACATATAGCTTGGGAACTGTCTAAGGTCATTCTGAAATACAGTTGCTAGCCAGTGTTTACTACAAGTAGCATACTGTGTTTTGTATACTGTATAAATGGAGTATGAAGCAAGATTAAGATTGATTCGATCAATAATAGTACAATGAATAGTTTCTACCAATTAGTAGGTAGATTGTTTATTTGTTAGTCTAGCCAGAAAATACACGGATAAGTTCATCAGTCCCATAAAATTCTTGGTGACCCCTTTCATCATGTGATCTGCACCATTTCTTTATATTTTCATTAAATCCAGGAAGGTAGATTATATTGATATTATTACAGCCTGCCAAAGTAATTTTAATTTCCAACTGCGCTTGGGCACGCGTTTTGGACAGCTCTCAATCGAACTTCAATGCCTCTCCCATTGCTAAAACTTCAATAGCATCAGCGGCATCTTCTCGGAGAGTTTCGACTTTCTCCAGTAACAACATCTACGGAAAAAACAAAAATTGAACGTAGCAACAAACTTAACTTTAAAAGATTTGCGGTTGTGCTTCAGATTTTTATTCACACAACGATTCCGACGTGATGGCATTTCAATATACAGGCAGTCGAAAAATTCTCCCAGAGCAATAATAATGGTAACAGAGTAAATTGTCAGTGTGTTATGTACTCTATTCTACCTCGACTCACTAACCTAAGGTTCATCTTAAAGGTCGACGCACAATAGACATAAACATAAGCATAAGCATTAGCATAACGCATAAGAAAGTTAAACACATCGAACCATATGGAACTACCCACAATTGACATAAGCCCAACATAGCACACAACACAGAGCACAACGAAGTTGAAAAAATCCATCTCCTTGTGTGCTATGCTTATGTCGGACCAATCACAGAGCAGGAAATATAAAACGGAATCAGCACACAAGCAGTAAACAGCACAGCTTCCTAGATCGGCCTGAGGGACGGACAGAAAGGACCTCCACATAGATCGTGCTTCAAAACTCTGATGGGGGCTGTGGGTTTGCTAAATCGTGTTTTGTTTTCGTTAAAACCATTGTGTTTCGTGTGCTAATGTTTAAGCTAATGCTTATGCTTATGTTTATGTCAATTGTGCGTCGACCTTTACTCCCTTATAAATCTTAGCATCGAAAGTGCAGCCTAGCCTAGGTCGACCTATAGCATTGACACTTCTTTCCAAACCAGCCACAAGAAACATCTTCCATCCGATAACTTTCGAGTCGAATTCGCCCGGGTTCTCCCTGCACGAGTTAAATTGATCGTTGATTTACCCAGGGCATGCCTGTTGACTAGACTAGAACACAAAATCAAATTCTCGACCACACTCTATTGCTTTTGCCTAGGACAAGAGTCGGTGCATGAAACTTGCTTCTCTGTCTATCATTTACATAAATCTACCAGGCATACAATATGTCACCTGTACCTCTGATCTCGTTTGCTCTTTTCTAAAATCATGGCTTAATCTCGAGTCTATTTCCACTTTCAATACGCTTCGAGCATTGTCTCTTCCATCCGTTAGTACGGATATCTCGTAGCCGGCTCTAACCCAGCTGTTCCTTGCTAAAAAAGTATAAATCAGTTAAAATATCTTATCTTGACAAAAAGTCTGTACACTCACTCGATTACTGCACGTAGTATTTCCCCTTCGCGGTGTTTCTCTGCCGTGCCTTGTACCTACTTTGACAAATGGGGAGACGTTTGGAACTTGAAACATGGCCGATGTGCTACGTATGAGCTCCATGTAACCGCAACGTAACTTTCATCCCCACGGTGCGCTTCCCCGTAGCCGGCACCGAGAATCTAAACGTTCTCTTTTCTCTTGCCGTAACCCGTCGTCAGATTTTGACAAAACTTTAACAGAACGTGTGTCGAGATGCGATACAAACTTCAACAAAAACTTCGAAAAAAATGTTAGTACATGGGTTTAACTGCTGAGAAATTCTAACAAACAAACTTCCAAAGTTTCGATAACTACATTGAAAAGCTTCTTTGGGACAAGAGACCACATTCAAAAGGTCATTTCAGAGACAATAAAAATTGTGTGTGAAATGCTTTTCTTATGGGGCTTCATTTTAAAAAGTCCTTATTGACTCTGGATTAAGCCTTTTTGAATGTTGTCTATTGTCCCTGTGAGAAGTTCTGTTAGTAAGAACAGTTAGTTAGTTCGTTGTTTCTTAGAAGTTCTCAGCAGTTAAACCCATTTACTAAAGGCTGTGTCCGAAATTTCGTTGATGAGTGCTAAATCTAGGTCTAGATCTTGATTTGACGTCACCGTTTGCGTATGACGTAGCTAGTAATGGACGAATTGTGATTTGAGTAAGAATTAGCAACGAGAAA
Organism: Lednia tumana; assembly: GCA_003287335.1. Lineage (NCBI taxonomy): Eukaryota > Metazoa > Arthropoda > Insecta > Plecoptera > Nemouridae > Lednia > Lednia tumana. The sequence continues at coordinate 11,235 of QKMV01002943.1, forward strand.
TAGGAATGAGAACTAGTAATCGAAAGTGTACCCTAGATTCGATTCCTAATTGCTATATTGTATAATGGCAGACTGACAGCAGATGATCGGATGACAGCAGATAAAAGAAAATCGCATACGTACCGTTGCTCAAAAATGTGTTTTATTTTATTAGTTGCTGGGAGATATTACAGGGACTTCTGAGATTGTAAATGTATTGATATTGATGAGATATTGACATAACCACGCTCGCCGATACGGTTTGAAATTCCACCTAAATCAGCTGTCACAATATGACAGTTGCGTCGCTCTCTAGCGGCTGAAGCATGTACTTCATCTAGTAATGGTCGAACTGATGAGAAATCAAGACCTAGATCAAGATCTAGCCTTAGCATCAAGACCTAGACCTAGACCTAGAATTAGCAATAGACTGATAAAAACAAATTCGGACACAGCCTAATAGTTTGTGTTGAAAACCAGTGCTAGTGCAGACATGAATCTCAAAAATGTAATAGCGCCCACAGTGTTCGTAAGCCAAACTACTTGCAATGTCAAGCGGGTGGTTTTTCGCGTAGACATTCTCCCATAAGCGTTGTAGTTCTTGGCAGCATTATTCTGTGGTTGTAGTTCTTGGCAGCATTATTCTATGGTAGTACGCCAAGTTTCCAACGTAGACATTCTCGCATAAGCGTTGTAGTTTTTGGTAGCATTATTCTATGGCAGTACGCTAAGTCGCCAACGCCTGGTTCTTTGTCGCAGGTACCAATCCCTGACGCTGCAGCACGTACCCGAACACAGCATCCAAATCTACGAGTTCAGGTGAGACCTGCCTCGCCCACGAATCGCTCCTCGTCGAACTCTCGCTTAGCTTAGTCCGTTGTGTCCACTGCTAATAAAGATATTTTAATGTTACCGTTGGATGCGTCTGTGTTTCCTTGCGTCGTCCCCCGATACCGACGATCCTTACCAGAAAGTCCGTTGTGTCCACTGCTAATAAAGATATTTTAATGTTACCGTTGGATGCGTCTGTGTTTCCTTGCGTCGTCCCC
>QKMV01002944.1:0-12261 GCA_003287335.1 Lednia tumana
TGTGTGTGTGTGTGTGTGTGTGTGTGTGTGTGTGTGTGTGTGTGTGTGTGTGTGTGTGTGTGTGTGTGTGTGTAGTGTACGTTAATCAGTTTTAATTTGCATTTACTGAAATTCAGATTACTAAAGCGAAGCTTAAGTAAATGTTACCACTTTTAATAAGGACTGTCCGTTTCTAAATTATTCATTCACGTGGCTGTCATAATTTATCGCAGCGAAAACTTTGCGTGTGTGGTTTTATTATTTATGAAGTGAAGTGTTCAAATATCGGGCAGCAAAAAACAATAGTTGCACTATGGAAATTAAACATCTCGTGGAATGGTGGCAAATAGGTAAAGTGTATGACTAAACACTATAAAGTGATGAATATTCAGCTCGGTTTATACTTTATAGTGCTGTTTCGAGTTCTCTCGTTCATTTTTAGAGACAGAAAATCATAAAATAGTCGTGTCTCACGAGATAATATCGTGTAGATGTAAGCACCGTGAAAAGTGTGCGTAAGCAACGCTACGAATTAAATGCTTTTCGAGTCATAAACTCGACGATTGTCGAGCTTCGTTCTGCAGCTCCTTGAAAGACTGTGCAGATTCTTCGCTGTTGCCTCAAAGGTTCAACGAGAAACGAGGTTAATGTAGGCACGCAAAAAATCAAGTACCGAAATGCGAGCGAGCAGTCTACGAATCAGTAATCCACGACTGTTGTCAATTTCATCAGCTTCTCTATTCTCTCCAGAACATTCGGAATGTTGGGTAGAGCTTGGCAATATTATTCTGATAATCAACAGAAATGCGTAACATTTCTGTACTTTCTTCCTCTGGGCGCTTTGATGTAATAGTTGTCTCGGAGGGGTGCGAAAATTCACAGCCAAACAACATTATATTTGCATACTTTCCCTGCCGATCATTCCACAAACGTTGTCTTAAATCGTGATGCTTACACTCTCAACATCCTGGGGCAATACTTTATCCTCCGATAACAGGCTTCATCTTCAGAAGTATCTTTTCGGAAATATAGGTTGTCGGTGGGATCCCCTGCAGTTCAGCAAAATATAGAAACTCGTTGCAAAAGCACGGAGTGAAGCTGCCTAGCGTGCGTGTGGCAGCCGAGACTGAGATTTCTTGAAGAGGGTCTCCGTTGATAAAATAGAGAAGAAACCCGTGTTTATTGGTTGCTCCCGTCTTGTCACCCTCAAACCCACCCCCAGCCTAGCCCCACCCCCAGCCCAGGCCAGGCCAGGCCAGGCCAACCCCCACCTCCTTCCCCTAGTCGAGTTTCAGACAACGTTCATCACGTGAGGCCCTCTAACCGAGAGCCTGCTGTACATGACAGCTTCGTAACATGAGAGAAAGCTCATCAAAACCTAGTGCGACACTTTAGTTGAAAAACTCGAGACTGCGAATGGCTATCAATAATTCTTGTGGCTGGTCAGTGATCGTTAATTGCTTTTCTGGCCTGGAATTGAAAGTGTTTCCGGGCAAGTGTTCGCGGCCAGATGGTCAAAGGCTGGACCTGGCTGGGAAATTGCACCAGAATGCACATAAAGCGACTTATCCTACGTCACCTGTCAGCTAACTAAATACCAGCTTGGCTTTAGAAGCCTGAATTTAACACGTTTCGCACACCAGTGACGTTGTGTCGTGTCACTGTTTTTATCAGAAGCTCGGAACTTGAGCGCATTGCCGTTACTTCGTTAAAATTGCATTTTTATCGCAGTGTCGGAGATATAATGATTCATTAGTACCCGAAATTCAGCTTAAGTCATCAAATTCCTTGGACCTATATCTATCTCCTAATCTTAGCGCGAGCTTTTAACAAAAAACTGATTTATAAACTGAGTTTCTCTGCTAAGATATCTAATAAAACTTCTCAACGTTTCGTAAAGTATGCCGTCTACTTAGTCAGGGGTATACGCTTGATATTACGCTTCTCTAACGCTTCGAAGTGTTATCCCCCTGAAGAAGTAAAGAGCATAGTGTGCGAGCGAAACTCTGGAAAGTTTAATCGGGTTTCTTAGCATTAAAACCCAGTTTCAGTTTTCAGATTTCCTTCAACGTTAGTTCAACGTTTGTGTGCGACGCGCTTTTCGTCTCCTGCATCGGCAAGTGATGTAGATCGAGACATTTTCCCCCACATCTCTGGCAATGTCCATGCCGTCTCTCCTCGTCACCTGGAACTAGCCTGCTACGGCCTTCTAGCATGATGAGCCCGTCGATGGGTTGCACTTCAGGGCCTCGTGGAGATGAAGGAGCGCTTTCAAAATAATGTGCTCGTCGAAACGAGCAGGCGTGAAAGAAATATGCTTCACGCCACCGAACTCGGCTTATTTCAGAATTGTGTTAAATTGCGAGGCAAGAGTAAAAAAAGTGTTCGTACAATGGGATATTTCTTCGTCCGCTGTCATTTGCACAGCAACCCACATCGCTTTTCTTCCACAAAGCTTCGTGGCTTTTGTGCTTCATTTCCCTCGGCGTATTAATTAAATTTATGTTTGGCATAGGTATATTTTCGCTAAGCCGCCCAAAGGTATATCGATAATCAGTTTGCATGCTTGATCAATCTTTATCTCGTCATCACAGCACGGTAAAACAAATCCACTTTTCAATCACATGCGATTTGTAATAGATATCAAAGAAGCGTCGAGGCTCAATCCATCTGCTTAAATACTGTGATGTGATTGATTGCCACAAAATAATACACCAAATGTACGACATTTGTTAAAAACACTTTTTCGCCACAAAGTAGGGTCGGATTTATCTTTCCCTTCTTTTAACGCTGACCCACACGATTTATGTCTTTCCATTTTCTAATTTTCCAAACGGAAAATTTTCTATATATTCTAACGTCCTCGTAACTTCTTTGCAGATCAATGATATGAAGGATTGCTGGCCCAATGTGTTATCCCAACACAAGCCTTTACTGTTGATGTCCATAGACGAGAGTCGTAAATCTTGGCAACTTTTTGTTCGTGTTTTTTTTCCTGAACGCCTCGTCGTTCTCGTTAAATGTTGTCCCAGTATTGTCGGTACCTCGTCGATTTATTCTAGGCTTCTTCTTCTTTCTTTCTGCATGGCTCTTTGCACAGTAAACGACAAAGTGAAGCGATGTCTGGAAATTGAATTTTCAAATAAGTGGTCTCTCGTCCTATGAATATTTTACATCTCCTAGTTGTATTATATTTCCCAGCCATCTCGATGCACAATATCAAAAGATATTTTAGACTCTGACATCTTTTTGAACTGGAAGCGGCAACCCCATGCAAGCATTGATAAAGAAAACTCCAGCTCGAAACAAGCGATCGGTGGAATATCAATTTTTTTAATACCAAAAGAATAATGTGTTTCCTCAATTTATTGCTAAATGAAATGCACGTTTTCGTCCGTGTATTTTTTAACTGTAGATCTTTTATGCAAAGGAGGTGCATGCAGGAAAGTTTTCTCATTATATGAGGGCAACTTTGTCCTCGTATACGATTTGGTTCAAATCCCGCGCGGGCTTTGCTTTTCTTTCCTAGGGTATTTAAGGATCTTATATAGTTTTATATTGTTCTGAATTGGGCATCAGATAATTACCGTGTGCGGTTCGTAAACCTCACATGCCATTTTGATGATGCAAAATTAAGATAGTATAGGAACTTAATTATTCAATTTATTTAACGCTCGTGGAAATGAGTAGTAGTTTCCGTGTATAACTATATAATGCTGCACAAGCATTTTCAGCTTGAAGCGTCAGCTGGCATCCGAGATCTTACGATTACTTAGATATCTAAGACACGGCTGCAATAATGTTATGCATGAGGTAATCGCTGGTGCATTGTTATCGCTTTGATCTTTAGTGCGACTTGCATGCACTTTGCTCGCAGCTTACTCCCCTATCGCCTTCCAGATCCAATATTGCACGATCAACTGTCTCGTCTTGGATTGCATCCCTGGGAAGTCGGAACGTGTTCTGGTTTGATTTTCGTGACAGAACAATTAGAGCGCCGACACTTCATAACGGTGCCACCGTTGCGCATCTACCCGTGTTCTAACTCCCGAGTCTTGCTCCCGGACTTTTTGCCAGCTCCAAGTTATACGATACTTGTTCAACTGTACTGTTGAAACACGTGTATTTCTTGTTGCTTGCCAGACAACAGCGTTTATTTCTTCGGCACTTTTCTCATTTGCGAAACTGTGTACACCATCGAGACTGGCTATAATTCCTGGGAAAACTGCAAACAGCGAGTTCCTCTCTGTGGATCTCCCTAGAAAACACTGTTGCCGGTTGGACGTGAGCGCGTGATAATTTGATAAAAGATTTATCTTTCGGAGAAGCGCCATCGCGTTGGCCAATCGTTGTGCAGTTTGTTCGGTTTTTGCTCGTCGGAGTTCGGACAGCCTTTTCGGCGAGAGAGATTTAGAGACGAAACCTGAACAAGTGGATATTGCGAATGGGTCCGCGCGAATAAACCAGCATCCCTGGAAAGCGTCAAATGCTCGCCGGGTCTCATCTCGTCGTGTGTTTGGCCTCTTTGCTTGCACACTTATTCTTGTTGTGAACCAGCCAGCAGAGACATGGCAGGCCAACACTTTAACAGATTAATACAAAGACATACTACACATAATAAGTAGTTTCAATATATCCTTTGTGGACGTCTTGTTTTATCGTATTAAACGGAACTCGCAAGGTGCGCTGCACTATAAAGTTTTGAATTAGATTGGAAAATGGTAATAATCATCCATCAGCTCGCATTAAGTGCTCTGGTGTTTTGGTCGCAAGCAATAGTCTATTTTTAGAACGCTCGAAGTATGTTGGTAAACTTTGTCAAAACTTAACATTGTGGTCTCTGCAACCGGTTTAACAAAGGTATTTCAATTGCTTTAAATCGTCATCTTGTTTTACCATTTTCATTCCAACGTCTTGAACGTTGATAACAAATATCTCGCGGGAATAGCTTTACCAGATAAACTAGCGTTTTCATTTCAAGCAATATCAACTCTAATTTCCTATTGCGTTTGTCTAGTCGCGAGTTTTAGTGTCCACCCCCGAAATTTGTGTTTGTAAGTCGCAGCTAACGCCCGTTTATGGGCATAGTTAGGAAAGACGCCATTTTCGTCCATATTTGAACAGAGTCAAGGGGAGGGCAACGCGCGCTCGAGTGTAGCGGCCATTACCTTAATGTATTAATTTGACTTTTAAATATCGTGCCGAGCAGTAGACCGCGAGGAAAGTGGAAAATGTTCGCCGCTGTTACACTTTGACACGGCGGCTCGGTCGGCTCATCACATTTCGCTGATTAAACCGCGCGTATGAAATATTATCCGCCCTTGATCAGAACGTATGGACACTCATTCTTGTGTCGATGAATGTAAGCTGATTTCAAATGATCAAGCTAATAACGGGATTACTAATAAGGGATATTTCAGCCTGTTTATTTGGCAAGCACTCTTGCAAAAGTTTCAATATTGTCTCTCAAGTAATGTGCTTGTAACCCAGTTGGTACGAGTGGATTTGTGCCAGTTTCCATCCAATACGTAATTGGCCCTTGACTGTTGAATTAAAACGTCTCTTGTTCCACAATTACGGAAATCATACTTGTGCTCAGTCTCTCATCAAGTACGATCCATCCTGTTCCAGTTTTTTCAGTACATGGACACTCTGAAAAAATTGCATTTACAATCGGGGCGGAAATTATTTGCGCCGTTCGGTTGCAACTTGGGCCTCACTTTGTCTACGGCTGACGCTTTAAGGCCCGTCCGTTCGTCACCCTGAAAAGCTATTAGAATAATTTCCAGCGATGAAAACCACTAACGGTACCGCGACGGCTTCATCGCGATATCGTCGGCGGTAATTTCCATTCGACGAACCCTCCCTGACGGGACGAGAGTCGCTGATCACACGCAACTTTCCACAAACTAATGGACCCCCCTGCGCCACCCACCCACCACGTATGAACTCAGTTTGCTACCCCTTTCAGTCTACCTTGTTTGTGTCAACGGACGATACGTTTTGATTAGGTATAGTACTGAAGTCAAAGTTGCCAGCCCAAAGCTACAGATAACTTCGTTTGAACTAAAAGTGATGAACAGTTTAGGCATTTCTCTCATCACTGGCGTTGTGCTCCCATCGGCCTCCTTCCTCTGCTTCCTCCTCCTACGCCGATCTATTTGTCGACGCGCGCGGGGTAAGTCGAGCGAGTGCGTCGGATGATTTGTTCTGTGTCGTCGCCGGATGGATCCAGAGGGGCTGGTTTCGAACCCCGGCCACGTAGCCGTTGCTAGGCGTCGTCCCCTGCTAGCCTGGTTCGGTTTCCCCTGATGCGTCCTATCCAATCCGGCCCGACCCGACGGCACATCTCCCAATCATCTCTGATGGTCTGGAAGATACGCTGCTTATAATTAATAACGTTACATTCGATCCAAATTGCCAGCTAGTCTGTCGATATTTCCATCCGTCGGTATCATAAAAAACGATTCTCGCGCTAGCCTTCCAGGAAACTCTAGAAACCTCGCATAACGGTGGTGTAAACTAGTATTTCTTTAGATTCGCAACAGACGATTTTAAAACACGGCTTCTGTTTGGAGTCCTAAAAAGTGCATTTGACTTTTTAGGGTCGGTTTACAGCCCACGATTTGCAAAACGTACAAAAAATGCAAACCCTTGGGCTAAAAGTTCGTAGACTCCAGATTGTTGTTCTATTTACGTAAAACCACTAGCGACACGTTCTTCGCTGATGTAGCCTCTCAAGGAAACGAATGCATTTATTTATTCATTCTAATCATGTACAGGTATTTTTTGTCTACAGTGGCCTCGATGAATCTGTTCGTTCTTTTTGGCAAACGAGGCTAGGTTTCTTGCAGCATGCAGATGTCAGGCTGGCGACACGAGCACGTGATACCAGATAGTTTTCCCGCGCGCTCTTAAGATTCGATACATCAACCCTCAATTTCACTGGCTAACGAACCAGTTACGCGAAGGTGGTCGGCGCTTCCAATGCCGCCACGGCGCCCTGCTCCGGAAATACGTGGTTAGAATCATCTGCCGCTCTTCCGTCGAGATGGTATCATGCCCGGCCGCTCGTATCGCCGGGATGCGATATTCTATTTATTGGAACATTTCGCACACATCAATTTCGCAGCGATTATTTCAATCACATTTGGACGCTGATCTATTTACGAAACATACGTACACGCTCAACCAATTTGCAGATTACATTTATTTCGCAAACAACAACATGGCTTGGCTTTGTTTCGCATGCTATTTGCGTACGTTTTATTCTGTTTATTATTTGCGTGTGCAAAACAGCATGCAAAACAGCTGAAAGTTCAATATTTATAAAAGTGTTCCTTTTTGGGTAATGAAATGGCATTTTCTAGAGCTTATCTTCGCAAAAGGCAAACAGAAGGTGCCTACTAAATAAGAAGGGAGTTTTTGTTTCTCTCTCGTCATGGCTACAACGTAAATACGACGGTACTCTGCACCCAGCGTTCTCGTCGAAGGCAAGTTTTGTTATCAACCCCGATGTTTGCACTTGGAATGGGTACAACCCGTTAAATAAAATTCATAGCTCCCTTCTGATTAAACTCTTGGTATGCATGACTTGTTTAGTGCTAATGACGCCTTGGTTTGACTCATAATTTGGAATGGAAATGAGAACCGAAATTGATCCACTGTGAAACTCCGTGGCGTCTCGTTGGTGTGTCTTTCAGAGTTATACCGATGCTCAGAACTGCATCGGAAATATTTATCATCAATCTAAATAACGATTTATTTTCTATTTTCGGTCCTGAATCTGCTCCGCTAAAAATTTTCCACCACTGTGCATGCAATTTAAATCTCCGCTGCACGAAAATCTCCGTACTTTATCGTTTCTAATGTGATGTGATTTTACGCTTCTTTCGGGTTTCCCCCAGATAACATTTCCTACCGCTAGGCTCTCTGCTCGGTGTAGGCTGAGCAGCTAACTCGGCCGAAAAACTAAAGGCACGATCCTGCTTTGTTTTCATCATATTTTCGAGATATTTTGTATCATTAATTCCATATTCTCTGGCACTTGAATCCAGTGCGCCTACAGAGTTTCTAGTGTTGTAAAGAGGAAAATAGGGGTTGTGCGTATCGCTTCTTCAAGTACGGGGTCGGTCGTTACGAAGAGAGGGTTGCTAGATGAAAAGGGAAATGCGCAAAATTAAAACATTTTTCTACTGCTCCGTTATTTTTTCCGTAACTAAGCAGGAGCCACGGCTTTAATTTCAGACCTAAACTGTAAAGGCTCTCCTTTCTACGTTATAAAACAATATGGAAGCTTATAAATTATAATCTGAGCATTGCTGTTTCGCTTTTTTTTTTACATTAACGAGTCAGCAACAAAATATGAGCCTTTATTGCAAAGGATAGGGTTGTTAACTTTTGCTTCAAAACGTTAGTTTGAAAAGTTTTAAGATCACATTTTCACTCCCATAGGGAGGTATGTTTAGATGCTTCCTGGAAAGTTTTTCATCCCTTAAAATGTGCTCGAAATATACCTTTCTCTTCGAATCGAGATTCAAAAAAAGCAAGCACATATGGATAACAAACAAACAGAAAAAGCCAACAAACCCAACAAACCAGACAAACCCATGAGACAAACACGGCAATACATGAAAGTACATGTCTCTTTCTCGTGCGGCATTCAATTATAGAATATGACGAGGGCTGACTGAGTTCACACAATATATTCCGCTGCCAGGAAATGGAGGCAAACTTTTGATGGTGATTGTATTTTCCTTATTTTACCCATTCCTTGTCTGGGAATAAATTTCTTTAAATAACCCTCGAGCATGGCTAAATAAAAGAAAATTGAAGGAGGCTGGATCCGTATGGGTACCTCATCATGCGTAAGTGCGTCTAAATGAGCCTGTTCCGCCCAGTCCTCGTTCTCGAGACGAAGAACGAGGACGGGACGACGGAACGAGGAACAAGCTGCTCGCTACTTGAAGTCAATCTAAACGGATATGAGTGGGACAATCGTCTTGCTCGGATGATGCTAATCCCTTCGCTTATTGCAAATAAAGAGTCCCTTGACACGAAGCAGTTGACAGCTTAAGCACATAATTGTCGAATGTTATGTTCAATACAAAATAACGAAATGTCTTCAAAGGTTTTGCATTCTTGGCGAGAGGGGGGAAGTCGACTACTACCTACTTCATCTCAAACTCATATCACATTCAATTTTCATCGAATTTAGCAGCGTGTGCTTTGTCAAGTGGGTCATACGAGATTAGCTCCTAAACGCAGCCCGCAAAACAAATTGAACGGCACCACCACACGCGAAACAAAGTGAACTCGAATGTTCGGACTTCTTCTTTCCTCGCATAGGCTTGACCAATGGCAGCTTTCGTTCATTCGGTGTTAACTTCTACACCCCTTCCGGATGCCCCAGGGACGCTAGGACTCTTGCCCCTGAAAGCAGCCCGCAGAGCAGGAACGGCACCTCCACGCGAGAAGTTACTTTCGTATTTTCAAGACTTGTACGTTTCTTTATTATTTTCTGACAGCTGTTCTCCCGAACTTTTCCGTTGAAAGTAATAATGTAGTAAGATAAAAAACATTTTTGTAAAACCAACAAGTAGGTATTAGTTTAAGTGAAAGTGAGCCTTGTGGATCCGCTTGGAGTCGTAGTATTTACATTGCGACAGCTTGTTTGAACAGAAAAGGGTGTGGTTTAATGTCGATTGTATACATAAGAATGGGAAGTCAATGAAAGATAATAGCAGAGTATAGTGGAGAACATGCACTTCGAGTTCGGAAAAGAAAACTTTGAGTGGTTAAAACACAGACCAATATTGCCAATGTTGGTATTGGGATGAAAAGACGTCACAGAATGCTTCAACCATGCGAGGCTGAATTTCCTCTGAATAACTGGTTTCTGCAGATCATCCGGTTTTCTTATTGAGTATTATGTCTATATCGTTCATCAGTGAGCCGTTATTTGTCTTGTATGAGCAAGACTTTTGTCTTATGCCGTCTGCGTAGCAAAGCCATTCGTAGTTAACCTAATCTTCAAGCTTTATCCGTAAAAAGTTCGCCAGCAAGCTATTATCATTATTAAACTCTTGCTACTCATATCTTCTGTCTAATTTCAGCACTAGTTTTCAAGAAAGCTGTTAGTAAATGGGTTTCACAGCTGAGAACTTTTAACAAACAAACTGCCAGTTTTTAAATTTTTAAGACTCATGTCCACTATCTAATTTCAGCACTAGTTTTCGAAAAACTGCCAGTTTGTTTGTTAGAAGTTTTCAGAAGTTTGACCCATTTACTTACGGTATTTTTTAAAATATGATCATTTTATTTTGTAAGCAGTGTACATTATGTTAAAACCGTCTCGTTAAAATCGAAATTACTGGATATTCAGCTAAACAATAGAAGCCAAATATCATCCGAGTAATGAACATTATTAATATATTATGTGAACCAGCTTCTCTTTGTGTATTGGCTTTATTTATCTGGTCAGCGACAGATTGTGTCGTCTTTCATGAACAAATGCCCGCGCGAAAAGCCTTTCCCCATCCATTCACGGCTGACCATCAACACAAACGGCGCGCTCTCTCAACATTTAAAACCAGCGTGGAGTCTTCTAGTCACGACACGAGGGTTCACAATCGCAATCACGGCCCAACTTCCAATTTGGCGCGGCGAAAAGTTTCCGTCCGACACTAATTGGTTTAATCTTCTTTCAGTGCTGCCTCAGCGTCTGGTTATTATGGACGACGCCGGCTTAGAGCGCACATCGGTGGTAGGCCCGTACGCCGAGGGTGCCGATCTCATCTTGCGCTGCGAGGTCTACGGCGGTGAGTACTCGCTGATTATTTATTCCTTCTCATAACCTTCGCGCCCGACCGGCGGTGTTTCAATTCGCCGCGCTCTCAATCTTATTTTAATTAGTGCCAATTACCAGCCGCTTAACGACACACGGAATATTGGTTATAGGTTTTTGATGCTCGAGTGCTTAATTGCATTGGAATTAAGCGACTACTTTCAGTATCAATTTCGTCGAAATGCATTTTCCGTCCGCTCCGATTGCACCCGTGTGTTTCCGCGGATCATATTTGCCATGAATAACAATTACCATTTGTATTCATTGGCTCGCGTGATCCGAGCTCTTCTATTGGAATGCGAAGAGTTTATCTTAAGTTACAAATTCGATCAAACTCTTTATTTCAACTATTCAACCCCACACATAGCCATTTGACACCCTTCCTTTTTTCGATCTTCTTTCAACAAACAGCCCATCACCCCGACCCTAAGCGCTCAACGTCACTACCCCTTCTCAAACCACCCTGCCCAACCCCTCCTCTCCCCCCCCCCCACACCACTGATGTGTGCTGTTGCAATTTTTCAACTTGGAAATGGTGAATTCAAGACAAATATCCTTCTGTCAGCGCGTCCGTGCGTATGCCGAGTGAGGTGCTTTCATGCCAAACCTTTTATGCCGCTAAGAGAAGCTCACAGAAAAGTCCGAGTGAAATAGGGACGAGATGCAAGGAGGACACTGCAAGGAGTCATCGTTCTATGACGTTTAAACGTGGTTTTTCTTTTGTCACTCCTTTGCTGGAAAGTACGTTTTATGTCCTGTATGGTTGTGCTTGTTTTTCTCATATTTGGCATAAAATCTCTTTTTGGAATAAGCGATTGAGCTCGGTGTCGTCGAGTTAACTCCACTCGAGACCACGGATCGTTTTCAACGCGCCAATGTGGCGCGTCGTGTAAAAATGCCGCTTGATCTTTGGATAGAGTAATCGTGCAATTGTCAAATATAATTTCCTGCTCGGATCTAATTCCATAGGACTGCTCTTTACGGATAGAAACACTTTACTTGACAAATCCCCGCATTAGCTTCGCCATACTGGATCGGTGTAATCCAATGTGAATTCGCAATCAGAAGCAATAATGTGGCCTAGTGGGGCAGGCAGAGAAAACCGCGAATTGTTCTCTTGGCTTGAAAAGCAGCTTTTCCTATCCGCGTCAAGGCCTCGTGGAAAGTGCGATTCGCCGAGCTAGCAATCATCGGACACAACTCGCCACATCGGTCGGTGAAAATGAAACATTTTAAATGAAAATCTCACTCGGTGCCGCGGTTGGTGAGATTCGATCGGGAGGTCACCGCGGTGTACGAAACTGAAAATAGTGCCAACGGTCGAAACTTGATGTCTTTGGCTTTTCATATCGCCTGGAGAATGGGTTGCTCAAAAATGGAGAACAACGAAGCTAGTTTCTGCAGAGGTTTGACATCTGGAACCTCAACCCCCCCCC
>QKMV01002945.1:0-12258 GCA_003287335.1 Lednia tumana
GATCAATGTACATTAATAAAAAATAAAAACAGATAAATAAAGTGATTTGACCGACTTAAGACTATAAACGTAAAAACTGAGATAACTGAACCCCCCCTCCCCTACTAGTTATCTAGCTGGTAGAGGTATAGGTAAAACCGTAAAAGGTATCCGACATTTCGGCTAAAATTTGTCTCTTGAACAAACTTACTTCTCCCAGATAATGATGCTTGTGGCTTTGTTTTCAGCCCAACTTCACGTCGATCATCCAGCACTGCAACTTGTGGCGCAACTTTGACGACATCCAAGACTCATGGGCCAGCCTAGAGAGTATCATCGACTACTACGGAAACAACCAAGACGTGATCGTGCCTAATGCCGGGCCCGGCCATTGGAACGACCCAGACATGGTGAGCTCAACACCGATTCCACTGCCAAAACGGTTCAACAGGCAAGAATCTTTTTACTTACTAAAAACTCCAGTGATTTTCTCGTACTGTGGTATTGCAGTCACTGGTATGCCTAACACCTACTAGCATATTTTACACTACTTTAAGGCTTTACTTGGCAGAAATAGTGATGGGGATATCGGAAAACAGAGAGACTAATGTAACGGGTACATAGAATTTCAGCATAGAATTTCTGAATTGCTGCAAGTTTTTGGTTTTCGTGCCTATCAGAGCAGAAAGATTCCTCACTTAAATCACAGCAACCTGGACGAGAACGCCATCGGTATCGAATTAGCGGTTGTTAGGCCAATTACAATAGCCCAGGCACCTCTTACTGAAGTTCTCGTCTCTTCTCATCTCGCCCGGTTCATGATAAGAACTATCTGCCAGGTTATTGTTCCCCCAAAATACTTTATTATAGAGCACAACACACATTTTGAAAATGCGTATGCATTCTTTTTTATGTCAACGAATTTCTATTTGTATCGTTATGTGTGTAAATGTCATCTCGTTCTAAGCGTTGGCTTGTCTGTCTTCGCGTAAGCAGCCGATTTGTTTACCAAGGCAATGCATGCTGACTGCCAACCATGGGGGTATGAAAGGAAGCAGAGGGAACTTGAGCCAATAAAATTGCTGGAAAATGCCAATCTTCCACAACTATATACACTTTTTTACTGGAAGAGCATACTTTTCCGCCAGGCGCGATGGTGGCAGTGAACACAGGAAGGCATGGCTCGAGAGCCCATTTTGTGGGTGTAACGCAGTATGCTCTCCCACAGCATAGAGTCTAGGTAACATATAACATAACTGGCGTTACTAGTTACGATTCCAAACGCTATTTGCCTTCTATTTGTGATCCGCACAGATTTGGAACAAAATATGTTAAGCAAGCTTCCAGCAGTACACTTTTGCTACAGCAAGCCAGCAAAATGAAGGTTAAGACCTTGAAATCTTATGGTATTAAGACTGTAATATGTAAGGATTTTCTAGTATGGTAGTAATCGTCTATTAAAGTTTAGCCAGAAATATTACGCTCAACCACAAGCCCCGTCCCTACATAGCTTCATGACGCAGTCCTCAACAGCCCTGCAGGGCAGTTGTTGGAATTTCAGTGACCTACGCGCTAAGTCCTCCTTTGGACCTCGAAGGCTCGTGAGGCCGACGAGAGCTCATGTGCAAAGCTTGGTGAAACAGGTGAGGTGCGGGCAGCTTTTTCTTGTTGGCGTCGTCAACCAACGCCCTGCAGATGTCAACCTTCCTTCTCACGGCTGTCGGTGTCACGCGGTCCACGACGGGAACGAAAGCCACGTTTGCCCCAACGCCTCCCCCTGGCCCCCCAACGCCTCCCCTTGGACCGACGTAGAAACAGACGACTGCTACGCTGGGCCTCAAGAATCTGCCTTGCCGGGAAAAAGACGGCAAGCGCTGGGAATCACGGCACCTCCACCGAGAGGCGGGAGAGCATTCCGTCTCGCCTGCACTGCGTTCTGCTACAAAATGCAGGCCGTTGCGCGATGTCTTGGTTGTCTCTTCGTGCATTGAATGTGTCTGGAGGATCGGAAATATGCCTGATGTTCGTTCGTTCCTCTATCTAGCAAGTGACTCGGCCACTCGTAGGTGTGTTCGCATTGCATTGTCAGCTTCGAACTCGGCGATTGCGACGCGCTTTTGTCTGGCAGTCAGTCAGCTTCGATTCGGTCGATAAATGCAGACATGGAAAGGCCGTTATTGCTGAAGACCACCAACCGAGCGCGCCAAAAGCAAAAAGCAGTGCACTAGTTTCCACTCGTACGAATAGCTGGCGTGGGTTTCAGCGCATCCCGTTCCATAAGTCCAATCAGTTCAGGTCCCGCTTAGACTCAGAGCTGACCATGCCACTCCGGTGTGCGTGGCGAGACGGCTGGCGGGCTCAGAGTCCAGTTTGCAATGCCCAACGCCATTACGTGCTACCGGCTCTGCTACGTTCGAGATGCGGGAGGCTGGAATTGTTTCCAAGGCACGTCGGACACCGAAGGTTACCAAGTCGGACTGACTACTTGCCACCTACATCTCAAGACATCTTGCTGTCTCGATGATTGCGCGCGCTACGTGTTCAACTCGTGCCAGAGGGTAATTTAGTCGGAGGGTGGACAAAATATGGCGGTTAGACAGTCACTTGACAGCGACTGATGCTTGTAGACTGCTACCGTATCCGCCATGTTTCGTCCAGTTGCATTGGTCCAGCTGCAGTGGTCTAGTCTCTAAGCAATTCACATCAGTGACCTCTAGACACCAAGATGTAAAACACCATCGAGGATTGGATACTTTTTGGCCACGTCCTGTTCAGACATCCAGATGGGCCGATAAAGTAACATTCTACTTCCAATGGGTATATTCGATCACATCCACCAGATGGCTCTAATGATTGAATGGTACAAAATACACTACATCTCCATTCTAACCACCTTGCTAGCCATTTCAAAGTTTCTATTGCAGGGATCTGGGTGGGGATCAGTGGGGCATTGAAAAACACGCTTTCAATATGCCACGTGTTACGTTGCCGTTTGAATATTAATAATTTAAATCAGAGCAGAGCCGTAGAAAACTGTATTCATTACAATAAAAATGTAGCTCTGGAAATCCACGTTTAACTATTCTTTTATTTGTCCAGTGCCGCATTTGAATTTATATACTCGCTATCAACATCATTAATTAGGTCGGCTCTGTAGCCGAGCGCACAGGGTCATTGTTTTCTGTCCGAAGGGTCCCCGGATCAAATCCGGGCCCGGTAAGAGCTTTTTGGTAATTTTTTATTTAGGCAAATGTTAAAGACAGTTGGATTGAGTATCGGTCACAGTATTGGAGCGTGCAGTATAGAGGGGCCACCGTTTCTGGTCCCCCACCTCCTTC
This sequence comes from Lednia tumana, assembly GCA_003287335.1. NCBI lineage: Eukaryota > Metazoa > Arthropoda > Insecta > Plecoptera > Nemouridae > Lednia > Lednia tumana. The sequence continues at coordinate 3,318 of QKMV01002945.1, forward strand.
CCCCCAGATTTGCTCTGATATCGCTTCTAAGGGAACAAGAAGAGGTACCTAGTGGAAAATGGTCCACTTGTATGTTGGCTCCCTCCAGCGTCAGACAAGGAACTAATTAGAAATTCACGACGATATAGCGTTCACATTGGAGTCTAGATGTCGCCATGATCTGCGACAGAAGAACCCTGCAGCATTTCAGCTGGTAGTCGTTCTCCGAAATTGAAAATTTATTAAAATTTAAGTTTGCCAAAAAGAAGATGTGCGGGACTTTGAACGGGGACCGTCCCTGCTACCAGTCGTACGACGTATGCACTCGGCCATCGAGCCATGATAGCAAAGGAGGATTTTAGTGAGTGTATCAATTAAAATTTTCGTTGCAGTTTACAAACATAACACTATGATAACACGTCGCATATTGAAAGCGTATTGAAAGCTACGAGTGGCCAAGTCACTTGCTAGATAGAGGAACGAACGAACAACAGGCACATTTCTATCCCATCAGACACATTCAATGCACGAAGAGACAACCAAGACATCGCTCAACGGCCTGCATTTTGTAGCAGAACGCAGTGCAGGCGAGACGGAATTCTCTCCAATCGCTCGGTGGAGGTGCCGTGATTCCAGCGCTTGCCGTCGTTTTCCCGGCAAGCCAGATTCTCGAGGCGTCGCACTGGTTGGGAAACATCGTTGTTGCAAGTCAGCGTGCTTGGGGCCACTGCCTTGCCCCGGAAACCACTTCACCAAGGCAACGATTCGAGGGAGTAAGAATAGGAAGACTACCTTGGAACGAGACCTACTCTACGTGTGCTGAATGTGATATTGGCGATAGATGAGACAAGTGAACGCACTAAGCTTTGATAGATTCACTCTGTAAAACATATTTCGCGTCAATGAAAATTATAGATCTATAACCGCAGCACGTGCTGTACATTCCGTACGTAATGATTCGCGGTTCTGGACGGACCACCAAGAAAGGTGTCATGTTTCAAACAAAACCCGTTCTGGGTTGAGAGTGCAGCGGCAAATCTGCTGGTCAAAGGTGGTATCCTGTGAGCTTTTTGAACAGGCTGTTAATCTGAGGGTATGTGGTGTGAATTCTTCATTCATTGAAATGTTTACTTACCAGTTACATTCACCACACCTTTCCACAGATGACAAGTGACAACCTTTACACAAGCTATTAGACTCACTACAGACCCTCTCACACCTCATACTCTCTAGTGCAGTGGTACTTAAACGGCTGTCTAGGCTGTGCGAGTCGCAGCGATTAAAGTTTTAAAATAGGGCCCCTGTGCAGCAGCTGAGCAGATTCAGGTTGCTGTGATAGTTTACCATGGGCATGGGTCTTCACTCATACATGCCAAATAATCCACAAACGGGCAGGTTAAACCATTAAACACTCATTATCTCCTATGTTTTAATTCGGTGTAATATTTTCGTTCACAATGTGCACGCAGAACTAGAGCAAGCAACGAAGTGGTGACGTTTTGCCAAAACCAGACTTAATTGGCATGAGTAGATCGGAATAAAATAAGCGCGTTCTAATTTTTTCAACACCAACTTTATATATATTTGTGTCATTATTAGAGTGATGTTGAAATGCCAGTAAACTACATACAAAGTTGCCAGTTCAAATATTATGAAACGCTGCCTTGCATCATAAGAATATTAAAATCACTTCAAAAGTACCTGCTTACTCGAGGATTACAACTAGCCGTGTAATTGGCGTTAGAAGTTTAATCCTTGTTGCCTTGCATAACCCGAAGGGTTAATATATAATACAATCTTTGCCTTGCATCATATTTGTATTCTTACAGGTTGTTTTTCAGTGACCCGTCAAGACCCTCACAAACCGTTGACTTGTTTTTAGCATGGCATTAACTAATTAGATACCTTTATGTTTTATTATCAGATTGTTAAGATCTTATGGGCCACTGAAAGACCGGTCCCAAGCCAACTTACCTTCTCATTAGCTAATACATAACAATCTCTTAATAACAATTTATATTGGTTCTAGCTGATCATTGGCAACTTTGGCCTGAGCTATGAGCAAAGTAAAACACAAATGGCGCTGTGGGCTATCCTGGCCGCTCCGTTACTCATGTCCGTGGATTTGAGAACGATTCGACCTGAATACAAGGCCATCCTGCAAAATAAGAAAATCATCGCCGTTGACCAGGACCCACTTGGTTACCAGGGTCGCAGGATATACAAGGTAAGCAGCCTACGTCACATCTAGAAGACGTTTAGTTTCTAATCCATTGATTGATTACAGGACGTGTGGGACATCTAGGCCTGGCTTCGGCCAATAGTATATAGTAAATACTCGGTGTTACCTTTTTCTTCAGCTTTCCATTTACCATTTACCATTTACCATTTTTTTGTGTTCCCAATTTTTGTCTACTTCAGTTTATGAGAGAACTCTAAGAAATAAACTAATTTCTCTGCCTTTGGTTGATTGTTGCTATGGCATTCTACTCCCATCCCACTTTAATTCAAAGTTGCATTGGTAAAACTGGCCCTGAGGCAGATAATGAAGCCATGAACCTATGAAACCATGAAGCATGAAGCCGAAAGCATGAAGAACCATGAAACCTAACTAACTATTTTTCTACCTAATAAAATTCACAAAATTACATCTCCCCTGAAAAACTTGGAGCAGTTGCTATACAAGCAAAAGGTCCAGGGTTCGAGTCCTCGAGTAGGCAGGTATTTTTGAAGTGATTTTAATATTCTTCAACTTATGCTTTCTTTTCTTAAAATATTAAATTTAGACTTGCACAACTTCCCATGCACGCCTTAATTATCTTGAACAATTTTTCATACCGATGTTCCGTTTAAATTGTTTTTTTTTATCAGTTTACTCAGCTGTATGCTAAAGAAATAATCTCAACAACATAATGATTCAGTCCTCCATTAAAAAAAAAAGCTGTTAATAACTGGGTTATACTGCTGAAAACTTCTTACAAATAAACTAGCAGTTTATTTGTAACAGTATAACAGTAGTTTTTTTAAAAACTATTGTGCTGAAATTAGTCAGGAGATATGAGTCTTAAAAATTTAATACAGTCCTCCATTAATTTAGTAATTTATGAAGTATCAGCCATCAAGCAAAGAACCAAAACCCAAGAAATCCAAAAGTTTGCATAGAAATCCTGGCAAGTTAGCTATTAGTTGGCAGTTATCTGGCGAAGAATGCCAATTGTAAGAATATTAAAATTATAACTAGCCGTGGCTTTAAAAAGTGTAATCCTTGTCAATGCCAATTACCTAGCTATATACCCGAAAGTCAACGTCAGATACCAAAGATTACTCACCTCCCGTGCCGCTGTCATTCTTATGGTAACATCTTTTTCCAGCACAACGGCATCGAGATTTGGGCTCGGCCAATCACGCCGCTCTACCAGAACTACTTCTCTTACGCGATTGCGTTCCTCAACCGGCGCACAGACGGGACGCCCTCGGACGTGGCTGTCACGCTGAGAGAGCTCGGGTTGGCCTACCCGGGCGGATACCTCGTCGAAGACCTCTACGAGGACGTCGACTACGGTGTGCTCACGCCGCAGACCAAGATCAAGGTCAAGGTCAACCCCTCAGGTAAATTTCTCACAACACACCATGACAAAGTTACGAAGGTTCGGTTTTATCATTTTTCAACTCCGAGTCAAGAGAAAACTATAAAGTAATACGTCCATGAGATAAACGCTCCGGGAAATTTTGCCCCATCTTGATTTCCAGCTAATCAGGGAGGCCAAGTGACAAAAATGTAAATAATACTCATATCTGATTTGCCGAGCGTTTCGGTTGAATGAAAAATCACTGCGAGTTTTTCAGTTCAAATCTCATGGATATCCTGCTTAAAAAAGCGTAAATTAACTTGCAGGCTTTGATCAGTTGTTTTCAACTCATGGCATTTAACTCGATTAACACTTTAACTCCGAGTTGGGAAAGTGGTAAATTGGCCCTAGGGGCAGGTATTGTAATCTCCCAACTAGTACTATAGAACTTGGAAACGAATGCATTGGTTGGTTGAGACCATGGTGATCACTAGCTGTTCGAATCAGCATGTTCGGAAACAGTTCGGTGTTGATAATACTCCCGAACCTACGTAGCAGTGGAACGTTCTGCATACTTTTTATTTTTGAAGCAATCTATTCTTTTAATGACCAAATCAATAAAAGGTATATTTTGTTGTCCCTTCCACAAAGATCGCGCATTTAAACGCAGAAAATATTGGCGTTTCAAATGTTTACTAATTTAACTTGCTACTTATTTCATAATTTTGCCTACATTTGCTTACATATGTTTAGATGTATTAAACTTTAAATGTTGATTTATGTTACTTTAAAAATAGATCTAAGCTTTGTGACTCACCCTTAGGATAGAGTGTATGTATAGTACAAGGTAACTTGCATGTCCCATTCTTGAGTGCAACGGTTATTATTTGTTCTAGGTGTGGTGATTCTCCGGGCTGATATTCGGCCCAGCTATGTCCGGCAAGTTTCCCCTCAGCCGCAGTCAAAACGCTTATCTTACAACCCGTATCAGGTCTGAGGTGAGTTAGCCAAATCAGTAATTTTGTTTTCTCTTGACAATACAGTTTATGAAGGCAGGGAGGTAAGTATAATGAACTCTAGGAGCATAATCTACATCATAATAATCTTTGTAGTGAGTCAAGTCTCTTCGAGTGCTGACATTTTATGTTTTTCAACTCCAGATCAACTTGCAGCCCAAGAGATCATTTAGTGATACTGGACAAGTTTTTCCTCCTCGTCTAGTTGGACGGCAGCGTACAAACGTCTCATCTGCCTCCAACGTCGAAAATTGCGATTTGATGCCTTATATTTTCAATCGCCGAATCTTTTCTGTGTACATAAATAGAATTTGAATTCGAATAAAACGTTATGCTTAGAACATCTGCCATAAAAAATTAGCTTGCACTCAAACATCCCAAGTTAGAAGATACCCGTGAACCATACTTACAGTTCCCAATCCCAACTCTTTGCAAACTTGGGAACGAGATCTACACTTGACTGAAGGGATTGACCCATACTGTACCAGATGGCTCTATTGTGGGTCTGGAAGAATTAGGCACAAACAAGCCAACAGTGCTGGCTATGTGCACTTTTCCACTGATCCCAAAGCTTCCACTGAAAGCAGTTCTGAAGAGATAATCTACATCTACATCGAGTGCTTGGAAACCAGAAACCATCTGATCAAAATGTCAATGTTTTTTCAGTTATTTACACCCGATAACGGTGGGTCTGCTTTCACAGCTAGCTAATATTATAAAAATTATACCAAGTATAGTGAAAGCAAAAAAAAACACAGTTAAGTTGCCAGTCAAATCAATGGAATAGCGTAGGTTTTCAGAGCCGTAGGTTGATAGTTGTTGTGTTTCCACGGTGTTTGCCCGGCTGGAATACGGTTGTGGCTCCAAACAGGATTGTATCTCGCTAAATTTCAACTGCGATGGGGCTGTCATCTACGGCAATGATCTACGGCATCTTCAGTCATATTGAGGGAATATGCCTAAAGATGACTGTGCCATCGCAGTCGCAGCATTGCGAGACATGGCCCTGCTTAGGGCCACAATCGTATTCCATCAGAAAAAACACCGTGGAAACACAATACCTAGTACCAATATTGTTCACCATGATTCATGATAATCTTTCTTTAAGATCTTTTTTTCATTATTTAATATAATTTATTCGAGTTTGATATAATATTTTGGCCTGCCTGCCAACAAAAACGCATCAAGAATGTTAAATGCACAGAACTGCATAGTGTGTATTTCGTATTTCAACCAGGTTGCTCAAAACCGTTTCGTAATGGATATGGTCAACCAAAACGCCCATATTTAGCGTACCATTCTTCACCCAAAGGGTCGTTCCACGTACGTTAGACTACGGCTAAGACACTCCAGCTTTTATTGCAGTTGCTCTGATTTGTTTTTTTCAAAGAAGTATTAGGTTGAATTCGACAACAATGGTGCTTGGGTGAATATTAGTCTGAACTTGTGAAGGATGCAGCACAAGTAAGAACAGCTGTACAAAATAATGCAAGTATTTCCCGAGATAAAATTGGATCATTGTAACACAACAAAATTGGTAAAAAAACCATTTTGTTGACGAATTGAGGCTCACTTCAGTCCTCGCCGAGCAGTTCCGTAATGAGATTTCTCGACCGGGATCTTCAATGGCGGCCACAGGAACCGAGTGGTAACTAGCCGGTTTATCTGGGCCCAGGTTCACAAAATAGGGTTTTCACAAACCCCGAAAGAAAGCCCAAACCCTTTTATAGTTAACATGTTAGTTCCAGAGGAATGTGAGCATAACCCCAGGTGTTTCTTGAAAACCCTGCTTTGTGAATGTGGACTCTAGTTGGTACCACCAAATACACGCATAGCAGTAACTCTAGGCATGACCGGCTGTTAAATGAATTCCCTCACAAATTTGTACCAAATTATAAGGGAAGGGAATCCATATATGATACAACAGGACGTGGCGATGCTCTAGAGTCTAGTGGATAAATAAATATGAAATCAATATCATGAAATATGAAAAAACATCAAATTCTTTAGACTTTCACCTATATCTCCTCATCTTAGCACTAGTTTTCAAAAAAAATTTTTTACAAATGCAAAGGAGAAAGTTTTAGTGGATTCCTTGGTATTCAAACCCAGTTTGTAAATCATTTTTTCATGAAAAAACAATTTGGTTATGCCGAAAAGAACCTCTGGCGGGTAGCTGGAGTTTAATTTTTAAATAAAAACATTATGATTCATTGATCAAAATCGATTGAGCTTCAACTCAAATGCTTACCAAGATGAGCAGCTAATGAAGTCCTGCTCATAGCACTATTAGCCTGGTTGGTCCAGCAAGTGACACAATTTCCTTTGTGCTACGCTTGCGCTTCTTGCTACGTGCCTTTTTTCTCCAACACTACCGTTTCAAGAGAAGAGAGTGGTAAATAGATTCAACCTCATCAAAATCGACGTAGCAACCGACTAGATGGCGCACAACCTTCTTCGGATCGAAACTGGTTCTGCCATGAAGAATCCGTCTGTTGTTGAATGCCACCAAGTCTCCCGCCACCATATTGAAACGCAGCTCTGCCGATTGCTCACGGGCCTTCTCGGAGAAAAGCTAAAGCCAATAAAACAAATTAAAATTGGTTGTCAGGGCGTTCAGCTAGAGCGCATTTTTAACGTGGCTTGGTATTAGGCTTTATAAACATCAAATAATAAATTATAGAAATCGTTAATAACCTGGCGGTTGTTGCGCCCCTAAGCTTTAATATTGATTTATAAATTGTTATTATTGCTACAATGTTAATTATTTTCAAATATCAATGGAAGAATGGGATATTGTACGTAGGTACTTGCTTTGTATGCGTAGTAAAATGGCACCACAACATGAGATGGCACTTGCAAAGGTCCCATTGTTCGGTTGTTGTAGTGAATCTCCGTAATGGCACCTTCTTGATTTGTGCATATAACTGGCCACAGCTGAGAGTAATGTTTCTAAAACAAAAGTTCAAACAATTACTCAGGTAGGGCGATCTCAACTTTTGACAATAAATAAAAAAATAACTAGCTGTACCTCTTTATTCTGAATCTGGAACCGAACCGGCGTCGATGCAAGAATGTGATAGGCCGATGGTTCATTTTCCTCCATCCATTTGGCCACTCTGAAGCCGTCAACAAAAAACGACGTGCCTGGAAATTATGAAAGAGGCAATTGCAAAAAGAATAGTCAACAGGTCAAGTTATATCTATAATTGTCAACTTCTTAGGTTAGTGTGAACTGACTGGCACAAATTGCATTTGGGTAATTATTTCCAATTTTTAAAAAAAATCACCTAATCTCAAGGGTTTTCTCAAATTTTCGAAGATTGACGGTGAATTTGAGGCCAAGGTGCATTTTTTAAATCATAGGTAATTTTCAGAGTATGGTCAGAAGCTTTGTCATCCATCCACTTTCAGTTTCTGCCATCACATCTCTAACAATCGAGTATGGTACGGCTGGATGTATGATGAGAGCATGTTTGCATTGTAATCAGAAGGCCCATGGTCGATCCTGTAGACTGCCAATTCTTTTTGCGATTTTCTGTGATGTTCCACATCACTGCTTTCTTTACCCTATTCCCTATTTCTCCCCAAAACAAAACAAAACACCCACCTCCCTGAGCTCCTCCTAGCGATGACGGATCGTGTGCCTTGATGCAATGCAGCAGCTGAATGCCGGGACTCTTTTCCCGGTAATTCATGTCGGTGTGGTGGTGCAAGTGGAGTCCGCTGTACGCCAGATGAGCTGTCGGATTAGGCTCGTTGACCACGTCGAACGTGAGGCCATATTGAGTCTCCTTTACGTAGGCAAACCGTTTCACAACATCCACTATCTTGCCCTGAACAGTATAACAGAGCCTTGAGCCATTCAAAGAGATGATGATGAGTGCTGACCAACAGTTGTATTAATAATGTACAAAGCTTGCACAAGCCTCATACATTTCAACTACTAAATTTAACATTTTGTCTTCATATTTTGAAAACAATTATTTTTAAGCTTTAATACTTGATAATGATAGAAGATGACTGCACGGCGAAAGGAACTTTTAAGTATTGATATTTGATGTTCATTCGAAGTAATTAAAAGTAGGTATTATGTATCACTAGTCTTCTCGCTACTCCCCAGAGAGAATATTCATAGGGAATTAGTCGCATTTAGAATTTCAGATTTTGCATAGCTCATAAAGAAATTTGCTGGCCCTTATCACCAGGGCAGCAACCAATTACCTTTTAGCTAGCTATTGGAAAACTGGCCAAATAACAAGATCTTTTTATTACTTTTTTGAGACTCATATCTCCTGATTAATTTCAGCACTATAGTTTTTAAAAAAACTGTTAATAACTGGGTTAAAATGCTGAAAACTTAACTGAAACTAAACT
>QKMV01002946.1:0-12256 GCA_003287335.1 Lednia tumana
CACAAGGAATCCAAAAATACCACTTTCAACCGCGCCAGAAAAGTTAAAAGCCCGAGGCGGTATACCACAAAATTACCAAAATGTGTAAACATACAGTTATAACAGCTAAAACGCATATCCGCAGTCAAAGAATAGAAAAAAAAATCATTTATTCCAGCAGAAGCTTTAAAGCAGACAGAACCAATCAATTTTACATCCAGCTGATACTTTTGAGAAATAGTTACATTAACACATTTAATTTCAAATTTCAATTAAAACTTAAATATTTTTATAAATATTAATCGAAATGTTTCTTTGCAAGTATCTCACTCGAATCGACATGTTGAAATAATATCATGGATGAACAGCCAACTCTAATTTGTGGACAATACTAAAAAACGAGCCATTTCATAGTTACCAGAATTAAATATCTTTCAGAGCCACTACTACACTTCCCATCATTCTAACTTTTCCTCAATCAGCGGAATAACTTTCTTGACTTTCGTCACTTCTGGACTGTACCCCCACATAATCATCTCCACGTGCTCCTTCGTCGGCAACCCCCTCAAGCCGGCGTCGGTCTCATACAACGGGATATACTCCTTCTTGATTTTTTCATCGATAGGCCGAATGTTGTTGTTGCGATGGACATCCCAGGTAACACTTTTATCATCATTGCTATCAACCTTCGCATTGCGCAATTTCTTCAAATCACCACCAGCTTCCTTATAAATCGCCAGAAAAGTTAACTTTCCTTCCATCTTGATCTTGTAGTGATCTGCAAGAGGCTTGTAGGCTTCCACAACATCCAGAGGAAGATAGCCAAAATTTTCCTTAGCTCGACTATGAGAACGATAGTCATCAAGCCACTTTTCAAACGTTTCGATAGCTTCCGTCAAATTCTTGACCTTTTCCGCATCTTTCGTGCGCTTCAGAATAACTTTAGCACGATGGAACATGGAGTTGATGATTTGGAATTGAAACGAGATGTCGCGACCGTTCAGGAGAGCGATGGTTTCAAGCGCCTTGTCCTTATCTTTGAATCCTGCTCCTTGGAAAGTTGTTTCGGTCGTTTCTGTGCCGAAGAGCTTTCCTCCAGTACCCCAGCCCTTTTTCTCAGCCTCGACAGGCTTTTCTTTATGTGCATCTTTAGAGGAGATGTCGCCTTCTTTAGAGTTGCGCTTGTCAGATTTCACTTTCGGCATCTTTTTGATTTGAAGACACTCTTTTGATGATTTTTTTTTCGTAATTATTTGCTAGTAGTTTGCTGGATGTTATTCTGAAAATTTCAATTGTGACGTTAGAAACAGCAATAAAACCACATGCTCTCCGTAACCAATAGTAATACGCAACACGCGGCACACCTTTTTGCAGAAAGTCGCTCTAAAATTGGATGGATTGCTATTAGGAATGCTACGGGTTGATCATGGCAAGTATGATTGGGATCATATCGTTTTGAGATTTCCCGTGTTTTCTACTAACATCAAAACTCTCGCAAATGTCGGGGTGGATCACTGTTCCGTTAGTTCGCGCCGTCACACTATTTTTTATTGTTTACAACTTTACCTCGTCACTATGCACAACATTACGCTTCTGAATAGAAAATATTTAGAAAGTAAAAACAAATCAGTTAATATATCGTGCATAAAGACGAGAAAATCAGTTTACTCGGATTTAAAACCTATTCGGTCACTCTTCACGTCAACATTTTCAGTTCCAGTGCGGTTCTAGTTCTGTATCTAGTGTGGTCGTAAAGGTCACTCACTATACGTATCAAAAATATTTATGTGTTATTTCCGTTGCTCTCACCTGGAAGTTGCCTGCTCCTCAAGGATGTAGCTCCAGCGACGGTTCACGGATCCACTGCGGTTTACCGAATGAAGAAGGAGACGAGCAGGCTCGGACGCCGACTGCTTCGTAATCACTTCACGATAATCATCCAATAGTGAACTCAAGGCTCCGTAGGCTCACTAAAATGTTGTCCACACAATCAACTTGTACTATCTATTCCGTATATCACCGCTATTTATACTTGCTGTTAACCTGTGAAGCCAGCAACTTCCTCTAAAGCTAACTATTTTTTAATGGATTATACAGCACAAAGGGCACGCAAGATTGTTGGTGTAAAAAAGGATGCACATATCTCAACGTTTAGGAGAAACTGAAATAGATATATATTTTTTCACATAGTTTTGGGCGGAGTGTGTCAGATCTAAAATAAAATCTTCGTTTGATGACATCATAGCCGGAGAAAGAACACATTTGAATAACTATAAAGCTAACCAAAGCGTGACGTTACGTATGAGCATGGACAAAATGATGTCATACAATGGATGGATGAATGAGATAACTATTTGCACATTGTTATCCTTGAGGTGAACTCCTTGGTCAAGAGAGCACACTTAATAGTTTAACAAAGATCCGTCAGGTAATGGATTTTTTATTTGTGAATATAATATGGTCAGCTTCGTAATATAAACATTAAGTCACGTATTAATGACTGACCAGGAATTTGATTAGATTGAACGCCACAACCATCTATTATCCATGCCCTCCATCAAGCAAAATCTGTAATCATCCCAAGTCGTTGGCCCGAACTTGAAATTAAAGTCGCATTTCACGTAACTTTACATTCCGAAACGCGGCCTTCAATATTTAATTGCACACTGCTCGTCAATATCTTAAGCGTACAAGACAAACAAATTATTAACAATAGTTCATTTAGTGTACAGATACAACAACCATCTATAAGTAATATCATCTTATATTTACGAGTATTTCAAAAGAGATCAACATAATATATCGGAATTCTAACAAAGAGATGTATTAACATACGCATGTATCCACCCCGAGGCAATGGAAAGATTGAGGATCGATTTTCAGAGGAGCGGCCATGCCACTCTCTCGACCTCTAGAAACTATCTTACCATCGCCCTCATCTTTAACAGAGTGTAGCGAAATACCCCGATTAATGATAGACTTGTTATGATTCACACCATCAAGGGATTGCTCCAGAGCTCCAGTTTTCTCGCCGTACCCTTCCCTGACAATCGCCATCCTCCCATCCATCGATAGGTCCTGTGCGACATTACCGTGACCGTAGTGGGAATGGGAATGCTCGTTATTGTTGTACTGTTGTGGATATATCCGTTGCCTGTATGAGTTTTGGGAGTCGCTGCCGATGTACTGCTGGAAGTGGTGTAACGGTGGATAGCCTCCGCTGTACATGGCGAGCATTTCGGAGTACGAGTGTGTTGGGGTGGCCGTTGGAGTCTCGGGCGCCGCGATGACGGCGCGAGTGTGGTGTAGGTTGCCGTCGACGCCGCCGTAAGCGAGGTTGAACAGTGCTTCCGGGTCGCAAACAAACTTGTAGACGTAGCGCTCACCTGAAGCAACCAGAAGAAAATGGTGGGAGTTTTAATTTCTATTCGAATTGAAAACACTTGAAATTCTTTGTTAATTTTCTGTGATTATCCACGATTGTTTCAGGCTTTGCTTTCCCTACCATAAACCATAAACCGTCGACCAGGAAGGAATGAAGAGAAACCGGCCTCGGCAGCTCAAATGAAAACGGCCGTTGCATCCTCCCCTCATTTTGTTAGCACGTCTGTTTTTAATAAAATGCAGTATTTTGTTCAGATTCCCCGTAAAAATGCGAAATCCGCACACGTTCTTGACACGCTTCATTTCCATGCCAATCGTTATAGCCTCAGTCGATTATCTGCGACCGAAAATCGCGCTACAACAAGGAATTGCAGGCTGGAACGAACATTACGAAGCCAGGAAGACCTCGAGATGCGACTACGATCAAAGAGTCCAGCGTTCATCAAGTCCATGTCCAACCAGGTAGTATTGTGTTATGAACCATGGACTATCGAGTAAGGCGAATTTTCACTAAAAATATTCTCCCCTTGCAGAAATGAACAGAATATAGTTTATGAAACTTTGGGAGAGTATTAGTGGATTTCTTATCATCAAGCCCAGTTTGCAAATGTTTATTTTTTCAAATTTACATACTTAAAAAAACACGCATTTTAAAAATGCACCAACAAGAAGATTTTTTTTCTGCACTACCTACCCAAGAAGTTTTAATACGCACACGACTAAAAATACAAGCGTGAGCACTTTTCACTTGATCCCGTAGATTTGGGCCCACGATCTTACTTTTTGTCATGATCGTGTATGAAAATGATACGTGGGTACGGTGAAGAAAAAATTGTTTTCTCCTCTTTAGTCCATGTTTGATAAAGCGTGTTTTTTTAAGTTAAAAAAAAAAGTTGAACTGACAACAATTTGACTTTTGTTTCTTTGGTCCTCCCGTAGCGGAGGGAAGCGGGGGTCTCAAACTTGATAGAATGTTGTACAGCCAACAGAAATACGTAAGTGTGCCTAGTTTCAAGTCGATTGAACTTCGGGAATTGGGTTCAAAATCGATCACAAGATTTGAATGTAACACTACAGAGTAACTCTAAAAAAAGGTGTGTAAAAGACACAAGTATAACTAGGGGTATACACGTTGGCACTCTCTGTAAAATAACTCAGCCTCCGTTTACCCGTACCGGCGACTTTCTGCATAATCCCCTTCTCGTAGTAGTATCGCAGCGAGCGGCTAAGTTTGTCGTAGTTCATCGCGGGCCGATTCTTCTGCAGCCCCCAACGCCGGGCCACCTGTGGCAAAGAGCAACAGTTCACGCTACGCTACGACGTGGACCAATCTTGGATGAGCTGGACGCGAACTTGGTCGGGTCACGGGAGACACAACTTTGCTACTACTTCGGAACCACTTCGAAGACGTTGGGTCTTGAGTGGCCAAAATAATACAAGTTTCAAAGCCAACGCGTTCGGTAGTAGATTTCTGTGTACGTTTGCTGCACTTGACAAAAGTGTTCTTGGATAGTATTGTCATGGTGCAATAATTGTTTTTTGGTAACTGTGTGAAGAATTTTGAGGGCATTATGATTATTTCGCGGGTAGAACTATGTAAGAAAAAATATCATTACGTATATAATATAATTTTGCAAATACTAGTATTTTGGGAATCTATAAAAACTCGTGGTTCTGGTAAATGGGATTCAGTTTGAGCCTCGGCTGTCCCGAAACCTGAGTTCTCGGCCGTTCTGGCCGTCCAGTTTTGAACCCTGTCCTGAACCTGGTCGTCCTCAAACTCATACGAATTTCGTCGTACGGTTTTTTTAATGGAAAACTGTCCTTTCAGCTCAACCAGTTTAAAGTGTACAACCAGAATTTGCGTGGAATATTTGCGGGATATCACGGATAACCACAACCTGGATAGCCGGTAATCGAGTACCGAGTACCAGTACTCGCATCGAGCTTGGTGCGCTTGGTACTACACGGTCACTGCAATATTTTCTAGTTTGTAGGTATATGCCAAATTTGAATAATGCTCGGTTTTACAATTTTTTCAACTCAGCGAAATAACTCTCGGAATCAAATGAATTTCTTGGCCTTTGATTGGTTGTTGCTATGGTATTTTACTCAACTCCCACTATAATTCGGAGCTGAGAGAGTGGTAAAACTTGCCCAGTAAAAAGATATTTTCCCTGTTAAACATCGAAGAAAAGCTTCCATTTAAAAACGAACTGCTTACCAAATTGGGTGAAGCTGCTGAGAAGTTAACCAATAAATTCCGAACGTTTCGCGAATTGTTCTGTAAGCATCATTAGGGCGATTCTTAGTTAGAAGTCCGACGTGAGTCCAACAAAAGCCGACCTCCTGATGCGTAAAGAACAGTTCACGAAAAGTTGGCAATTTTTGAGCGGGCTTCATACCAGCTGTACCCAGTTTGGTAAACAGTTTTTTGAATGCTATTGCTAAAATTAGGAAGTAGCCATGTGTCTAAAGAAGTGTATAAAAGCTAACCTCCTCAGGTTCGACCAGTTTGAACTCCATGCCACGTCCAGTCCACGCAATACACGCTGCGTTAGCTGGATCGTCGAGGAGAGCGACCAAGAACTGCCACAGCTGCAAGGACCCACGTCGCTGCGTGTATCCGGTGCCAGCGGAACCACTTCCGCCGTCGCCCCAACCCGACGCCGCTGACGATGTCGACGCCGGCCGACTGGGCGTCGGGACGCCGATGTCTCGCGTCTGTTTCACGTACTCGTCGACCTTGTCGCGGGACGTGGCAGTGTGCGTGTGCTGGTATTGGTTTGAAGCGTGGACGCCGACGTAACCGCCTAGGAAATGTCACGCTTTGTTGGAGATTGTTGGGGTTTTTTTCCGTTTGAAAAGTTATAGTTGTTGTAGAATCCTTTAGATTGATGTCGATCTCCTAATCTTAGCACTGGTTTACAACAAAAATGATTTAAAAACTAGATTTCAATGCTAAAAATTTCACTAAAACTTTCCCAAGGTGTTGCGAAACTATGAGTTGTTTACTTTATAAATAAAACTATTATAAAATGATTATGAATTATAACAATGGTGAATGATGAATTATTAATAAAATTTGATCAGTGTTATTTTTAAGCTATACTGTTTTCGTAGTTTCAAATAATCTTCTAGCCTAGAATACGTATGCATAGGGAAAGTTTTAGGGGATTTCTTAGCATTCAGCCCCAAGCAAAAATCTTTTTTTCTGTTTTTTCTGTTTTTTCTTGTAGTTCGTTGTAAGTTGAGCGTGTAGCGCTGGGTCCGAGGCTGGATAGGTGCCCATGTCAAGACCTAAAAAAACGATGATCCGCTTGTCATGCTTTTCGACAGGAGTTGTCTACGTGCCCGCACCGGGTTTCTCCTCTTCCCGGTTAGGGTCATCATCATCCTCATTATCATCCTATGATTCAACGACACCCACATATCAGTGCCACTGGGCCATTTGTCAACACAGTGCAATGTGCATTGTTAAATCAACAAATAATCAATCAGTTTATGGCTGGGGTTCCACTGTAAGGTTAAGGGGGATCGGGTGTGCCCCTAAAGAGGCGGCTCTAGAGCTGGTTTAAGATACTCTCGCAGTCACAAGAGTAAATAAAATTATAGAGTCTCGTTAATCGGTGGCTGTACTTATTTTTATTCAAATGAACCAGGTATGAAGCAGCCAAGATCACACTGTAAACAAACTTCGAAGTTGCAATGAATACAGCAAAATGTTGGCGCAAATAGTTGATACGGAAGCCGTGCTAGCTATCAGTTATGCATCAACTGAAAAAGGCTGTCGTGCATTTTATATCATCATCGGACAACATGGAGTAGTGATGCATAACTCAACAGTACCTTGGGAATTACGAAGAGCCGTACACTAAACAACGCAATGGGGAGCAAATGAAGCGAAAAACAATCTCTTCTCTCCTATAGGGATTTAGTTTCATTTAAGTTTTTTTAAACATATTCTATGATCAAATGTGACCGAAGCAAAATGGAGTCGCTTGTCGCTACATGCTGAACAAGGATCATGTATTTTAATGAAATTCACATTTGGCAGTATATCCCTGTATTATAGTGTATGGGAGACATTGTATGGTAGCATTTTAGAACGATTACTCTCAACCGGGATTTAAACTCGGGTTCTCTACATTGAAAGCGTAGTCACACTGGCTCGTATGATACCGAACAATTGAAGTGATACTCTTTATAAAAATAGGCTTAAAACTAGAACAGGGAAAAACAATTTTTACGCATTTTTGTAAAAGTAAAATAGGTTTGTATAGCGTATTTGAGAGAGGTGCAAAAATGTATAATAAATTGACCAGACTAGATGAGACCAGAGAAATAAATAATCATGCTGAATTTAGAAATTTCGAACTAATAGTGAAATCTGTTAGCAGTAGGTACGGTAATTTCTTGTTAGTTTTAGGTTTGTTTAGAACGTACTTATTATGAAAGGTAAAAGTGGAATGTTTGGTTGTTTGGTTGTGTTGTTTTGAAGGGGCATGCTTGAGTTTGAATTATTTTATTGCATATTTTTCAATTTAAAAATGTAGCAAATGCCAAATAAGTACGCTAAAATAAATATACCGTTTAAAAAAGTCCACATTGAACAGCAAATGGAGTAATTGAATCCAAATGAATTGGAGAACGTTGTTAGTTTGGCCCACATATTGTAGTATATATATTAACCATTCGGGCTGGTTTGCCCTAAAATACTACAGCGCAAAGGAACATCATGTCTATTGCAAAAATACACGCCATCGTAATACATCATTCATGTATTCGTATGGGTTTAAACTACCTCAGGCACATCACTTAGCGGGGGTGTGTGCACTTTCTGCTACTATTCGAAAACACCGTGATGTGAATATAATTAATGCACTAACCCAACTCTATATGGTACCTATGGTAGTACGGGGAGCTCACAGGCGTCGTTTTTAGCATGGCTGAGCAAATGCAAGTTCTACATTCTAAACGCAACCTGTTTTGTTTTTTGAGCTCCATTGGGACGAGAAACATTTTATATTTTCTCAGCTAGATCGTCGAATAATAATAATATTTTTGCGGCTGCTGGACGATAAATGTTTTACGCTATACTTTTCAAGATCGTAGCCCTGGACTTGGTGCTAAAATCCTACTCGCAAGTCAACAAAAACGCCCAATAATTAATGTTGAATAAAATGAACAGACAAATGAACTGCGAATCAGAATTAGAGACGCACGTAATCTGAGCTTTGTTATTTAGTAGTTTGTTTTATCCACAGCGTTACTCAGAGCGAGTAGAGACCAGGGACCAGGAGGCTGTCTCCCTCGAGACCTCTCTATATACCTTCAGTTGGGATAAATGACGTTAAAAGCTTTGTTGTGCATTATTTACAAGCCAGCTGCAAGCCTAAACCTCTTCGTGGAATGCCTGTATTCCAGTACCAACATGCCAGTACAGCAACCAGCACAAGCCATCTCATGTCAATTAGGATTACACTCAAACATGCAGAACGCTCGTTAATTTTACCGTGATTAATTAAAAACAACCACATGGCGATATTAAACTAAACATCCATTTAATTTAAAATACAACCAAGAAGGCAAAGGCCAGGCAAGGGGTCATCACAAATTCATCACCACTGGGACTCTCATCCATGTGCTCAACTGACACCACTCTAGCGCGACCAACGCTACACTGTGCAAATTATTTGAGTTTGACAAATAATTAACTCAACAAATTATTTTTGATGATAGATTTCCGAAGATTAGTATTAACAATAAACAATTTATGAAGCAAACTAATTAATTATGACTCCGGTTAAACACATGGGGTCAAACAAGCGATTGTCTAAAGTATAAACTAGTCGGTATTCTGTTTAGCCAATTGTTTAAACGAACAACAGTTTAAAGACGTGTTTCCTTTGTGTATGTTGCGTTTTCAGTTCACGTTTCAAAATTTTTTATTCGCGGCATTGAAAGCTGATGTAATGATGGCATCGAAACTAGTGCGGATTAATTAACGATGAATTTTAATTTACAAAACCAGCAAATGCGATTAGCACGAGGTATGGGGCATGGGTAGGGGTGAGGGTGGAATGAGACAACGAAAAGCCAGAGGGGTGGGTGGCTTTTATCCACGTGGTTAGGGGGTCAGCCGATTACAAGGGTGTGGGGTTTAGTTTTTGTGGAGGGGGAGGGGGTGGGGGCTGTTTAAACCTCAGAACATCATTAATCTCGCAGCTCGTCAAGTCATTGCAGCAGTTTTAGGGGGCAATCTTACAATTCCGACACGAGAAATGTACACAGTGAAAGATCTTACAGAAAGCTAATAAACGGAGAATCATGATTACTAAAAAAGTTGATTAAAATTTTAATAACCTAAGTGTATAAGTGAATTTTAAAATGTTCGAAATTGACGTGATTGATTCGGGAATTTTTCCTGCCATACTTATGATCACAATCAACTAATCAACAGTTACTTAAAATGTGCGTTAGCATCAACGGAGCTGTCCAAAATTGGCGGAGCATGTAGCAAGAGACGTCAAACTCATCTTGTGACGCCAAACAATTGAATATCTATAAATAGGCAAACTATAGTGTGACTTTTGGACTCGGCCAACGATTTTTTCCACTTTCTTACTTTTTTTCTCGGTTCTTGTGTCTGCTGTTGACTCTGACTCACACGGTGAGTTAGCTAATGAAAATGTCTAAAGAAAGGGAATAATGGTGAGGTGTGTTGTATTGTGCTTGCTGTGTGCACATTGTCAACAGTTGGTATGGTGACAACATACGACACTCTTGGGAAGTTGGGATCATCTCTGGTGTATAGTCTGTTCCCACCGAACCTGAACCCTTATAGCCGCCCTCCCTCTAGCGGATTTCCCCCCACTACATCAACATGACCCTTTCGTCAGGTGTCGTAGTACTGTCGAGTGAGCTACTTATGTTATCACTTATCACTGTCGAGCCTCGGTCGAACTAGTTATCGATAAAGTAGTTATAGTTCAATGAGTTTTGGTGAGTCAATCACTTACGTCATAGCTGAATGAAATGTGAAATCTAATGCAATTCTTTAAAATAGGCTACACATGTACGTTATGCCAAGCCGAAGTTTTATCAGCTGTGCTCTAAAAATGTACAAGGAATTATTAATTTATTTTACAATTCTCAATGTCTAACTTCTCTGTTATCACTTGCCAGACAAAGGTGAGATGTGACGATCTGTCATCGCTTACTTTATGCCCCAGGGTGTATGTGTGAAAGCAGAGGTAGAAGACGTAAGCTTCTACAGATGTGGGATGTGGGTGGATAAATTCACCCTAGACTAATTAGTGATAACAACTTCACATTATTGTTACTTGTTCACACAGAGTGTGTTTGTTGGCACAACGATGAGGAGAAACGAAGCCACCGGAAGTAAACACCCCCTAAATTCATCCCCCAAATTCATCCCCCGACTTGCTCATACATATAGATATATACCTACAGCATACATGTATGCCCATGGCCTGGAATTTAATTCCGAATACAGCCAAGTTTCAAATTCTCATAGTCAGTTAATCGAAAGTTACATGATTCTATGTTAACGTTATCGTGTTTGATCATCATTAATCTAAATTAACCTGTGATTAACTCATTATTGTGGTAAATGTAACAAATGATTAGACATGAATTTGCGTTCATGGACTTTAACGGTGTCGCGTATTTTTAGTGTGAAAAAAAGAGAGATTGCGTTAGTAAACTCCGGCTTTCGGCTCATTTAAAACATTCAGTCGACACAAGTATCATCGCAGCACCTTCGAGACGCTCTCCGAGCAAACGAGTTTAAGCACTAGCGCTGGCTGCGTCAGAGTTAGGCGCTAGCGCAGAGTTTCTTAGTAAATTAAATTGATGAATCGCCGGCAATACACCAGCAAGCGTCAAACTATACGTCCACACAGTAAGAAATTGTTAATATGGTGTGATCTGATCTTAGAATCAAAACTGATTGATTTGAGTCAATTGTGTTACATACATCGTTGTCAGGTCACTCAGACGATCTGAGCGTAAGTGATTGACTATAACTTACTACCCTGATTTAGCATGACAGTTATCAGTGTGATGATTTCCATTACAATGCGAAATGTCGTTAGGGAATATGAATGGTTTGTACATGGAATAAATCAGGTTGGCAGTTGTTTGCCTTTGAAGGAAGTGGTATAAAAACAAGATCAGGACCGCACATCAGTTCTGAAGATGACCAAATGGAAAATGAATGGGCTAAGGTATTCTTGTTTCGGGAAATCTCCAAGAGCTGATAATATCGTCAGCTTCTTCTGACACTTGAATAGAAATCTGATTAGTATAACATCAAGCCGTGAGAAAAAAGGCCTTCACAACAGAAAAAAATTCGTTGACGATCAATTTTCAATTGATTGCTCGGTCAATGCGCGTCGCGGCGCTAGGTATCTGTTTTAGATATATATATATACATCGCAAATTGCTCTGAAAGCGACTGCTTTCTTGCTATTTCGATAAATTATAACTCATACCACCATTCAGGTCAATATTTTTTTTTACCGAACGATAGTTACTCGGAGTCATTTTCGAGCAGACGTTCAATTGACTCGGAATATAGCTTCAGTTTATCGTCGACGTCGAAGAGTAACGGCGCTGCACCATACCGCAAGGGCGCCGCGACGCCGTACAACCGGAAATGAGCCGCTTTCCGCGGTAAAATGAGTATAAAACACCGTTCCCTAGATCTCCCAGCCGCGACATACGGCACCTCGAGAATCGACACAGTTCACCGTTCTTTTCCACCATCTCTGGTGTGGTGGTGAAATGAAATGCAATTTCAAATCATAATTCTCACTTGATTTGCTCGTGGCAAACAGGGTGGGAGTGTCGGGTGGTGGGGGGTGGG
>QKMV01002947.1:0-12256 GCA_003287335.1 Lednia tumana
TTTATTTGGTACGTTTCTACATCAATCGTCCCGCAGGTCAGCCACACCGAATCCATTTTAAAACCGATGGATCCGATAAGATAAAGAAAAAATGGTCTAGATTGTAGTATCATTAAAACTTGATACTTTGCTTACCTTGGTCCCAAATTGTATAACCATTCCAGATGGAGTATTTTCCACTGCAGTGCTGAGAATAAAGCAGCTTCCATCGTCAAGGAAATTATTTAGATCGTCGCTGTTTCTCAGTGTCCCTGTGTTTTCTAATTGAGAGCCCTTTAGTCCAAAATAATTAGCTGAAAATTGTTTCATACAACATTACAAGCTGAAAATTATGGAAACTGCAGAATATAATAACATGATATTACATTATAATAATTGCTATTGAAGTTTTTTATATTCAATTTGATATATAATATATGGTATTATTTTTAATGCAGTTTGAGTGCAGTAAGTTGTAAACTCACCTGTTGTTGACAAAATGAAATCCTTTCTTACGTCACTAGACCCATCCACTGAAGTCATTTTTTGACGACCACAGAACTGAGTTTTCACCCAAAAACGCTTGCCGTTTACAATTTTATGCAACCAGGAACATGAAATACACTGTCATGATTACTTTTCTGAGCCTGCAGCTGCGAAAATTTGTCAAATTTCTACTAATGTAGCTATTTTACTGAGAAAAGTTCCTTGAATGACTTTTAAGTTTCAAAATATGTGTGTTGTCACGGACGTTGTCATGGCAACAGCAGCCCACAACACTCACGCCACCTATGCGTCAAAACCACATGGTAAATACATTTCGCGCGATTTCCTTAGCAGTCTCGGAGAACGTAGTTTTCTTTAAATTTTTTATTTTAATAATTTATGTAAGTCCGAAACTTTTCTGCTCTAAATAACAGTAAGTCTCAATGATTGAGTGATCGTTTAAGTGCCATTAACATACATTTACCAGTAGTGTTCTCCTCAAGTGATGCATTTGAGATGCATTTGATGCTTGAGATGCCCTTCTCGAAAACCTGAAAGCATAGCTGAAAGGTTATAAATCATTAATGTGACTATTTCCAGCTGAAAATGAACTCTTCCGATTTTGCGTCTGGGGACACAATTGACGTCTCCCATCCTGAAGAATGTAAGAGTAATGGAATTAGCCCACTCCCATGCTCTGCCAAGTCTAGGGACAAAAACACCGAGTCCTTAGTCCTTAATGGGTAAGTTAGTCAGAGACGGAAATTCTTAACTTGTTTCATATATTAAGTTCGTATTAAAAGACCTTCTCTAATTTTATTTATGATTCCCAGCACCCTTGTAAAGCAAATTGAACAAATTGCTGAATTGGAATGTCTGCGATTTTTAGAAGAACAGCAATCGAGTAGAACTCCTGAAGTTGTGGCTCCTACCAAGTCCTCCATGAATAATTCAACTCCCAAAAACTGTTTACAAATTGCTGGTGATATTGAAGAAAAATCAAAACTTGGTTGTAATGAATATCAATCTCCTGCACCGGCTTCCAAACACTCTAACCTGTGTCCACTGACCAAAAAATACACTAGAACCAAAATATCTGGTGATTCAAGACTCTCAACAGAAAATGAGACCCAGTCTGTTCTACAATATGTTTCAAACATCCCTGATGAATCGATGCCACCAATAATAGTGATGCATCAAGAAAACTGTTCTCAGCCTCAGAGTAACCGCTATACTTACTGCTACACTAGTACCTATAAAGGCGAAAAGCTGAGATCTACCTCAAAATTTACATCTCGTTCCAGCTCATCTTCTGCTTTGAGAACAACCTGTAAAAGCAAACGTTCCAATGCAAAGAGCGACAATGAAAACCATAATCAAAAGCCCTTGCCTGGCAGACAAAAGCTAGCCCGATTCTCACCAAAGACAAAGTTTTCATGTGTGCCAAACTCTTTTTCCGAAAGGGACTCGGCTCACGATGCTCTGAACGACCCACTGTGTCAGCATGAAGAATATCAGTACTTGAACCTCGTGAGAAACATTTTGCTCAAAGGAAACGATAAGAGTGACCGAACTGGAGTGGGCACCCGCTCAATTTTCGGTGCACAGATGCGATTTTCATTAGAAGATGGTAATTTTCAAAGACTATTTAAAATTTCAGTTGTTATCAGGCTTCTTTTGCAAAGATAAATATATCTTGACAAAGATAACGAATTGTAAGTCAAATACCTAGTTATTAATTTGAAGAATATATCTTCTAGGCACATTCCCACTCCTGACTACGAAGAGAGTGTTCTGGCGTGGGGTCGTCGAAGAGCTTCTCTGGTTTATTCGAGGATCCACCAACGCAAAGGAGCTTCAGGATCGTAACATCCACATATGGGATCAGAACAGTTCAAGGAAGTTTCTTGATGCCCAAGGATTCACCGATCGCGCAGAAGGTAGGCTTAATAAATTCATAAAATTTTCGTGGTCCCAAAAACAGAAAACAAAAAACATGGTGGCATTGTGCAGTGACTTTCAAAGTGAGCCTCTGCAACTAAATAGAGTAAATAGTTTTAATTGCAAGCCGAATCGTAAAATACATTTGGCAGTCTATCTTAAAGTATCTTATGAAAAAATATTTTTCCTTGAGAGCATCCACTGAAAAATATTGTACATCTTTAGCTGCCACTTTCCTTATCTTTCTAGGTGACTTGGGGCCTGTTTACGGCTTCCAATGGCGCCATTATGGAGCACCATACACTAACATGCACGCGGACTATACTGGCCTTGGGATTGACCAATTGAGAGAAGTCATCGCTACGTTGAAAACGCAGCCAGACGACCGCCGGATCATAATGTGTGCGTGGAATCCCATCGACGTTCCAAAGATGGCTCTCCCGCCATGTCATTGTCTCGTGCAGTTCTATGTAGCTGATGGAAAACTCTCCTGCCAGTTGTATCAGCGTTCGGCGGACATGGGTCTGGGTGTTCCGTTCAACATTGCTAGCTACGCTTTACTCACATACATGATAGCCCAAGTGACTGGATACAAGCCTGGAGATTTTGTTCACACATTGGGCGATAGCCATGTTTATATGAATCACATCGGTCCGCTCAATGAACAACTAAAGCGAAAGCCTCGGAAATTTCCGACGTTGAAGATAACACGAAAAGTACTCGATATCGACGACTTCCAATTTGATGATTTTGAGCTGACAGATTATAAACCCCATGGAAAAATTAACATGGATATGGCAGTTTAATGAATAAATGGTAAAACATGGTAAAAAGTTGGTCTCTGCATTAAATTTACGTGTGTGGGAAACGGTTTGAATTCCGAACCGAACCAGTTCAGTTGTTCACAAACCCAACCGTTTCAAACCTTTTCGTTTTTTTAAAGTAGGTATTTTGTGAATTTGGTTGACAATTCTCTAAGAAATTAAACCTGACAGCAGCTCATTTCAATCCCTACCATAGTTTCACGATTTTTTAAAATGAAATTCTTCGGGAAATGTCTGCTTATTTTCCACAGAAAACTTGTTAAATTTCATGAATGATTTCATAGACAAAAAATTTAAACACCAGAATGCCAAGCGCAATGTCTTTTCTTCCTGGTGGCGATGGCTCTTGGATCCAGCAGCAACATTCATAAATATGAAACACTTAGTTCATAGTTCGGCAAACCTTTGGCGGTTCGGTTCGAGCTTCGGTTTTACAAAACAAGGTTGGCACACCCCCAATAAAATTTCAATTCTAATAATATAAATCATATTTATTTTTGTAACGAGTTGGTACATCTAGGATATTTTTATAAGTACACATTGTTGTATTGTATGTAAGCTAACTAAGTAGTACTGCTTTGTTTGGTATTGCTTGTTTTGCTAATTGAGGTTTACAGCCAACAACGTATTACATTCGTACCAAACTTACCATGAAAAATTCTGAATCAACTACGTAGGTACATGTTGCCACTAACCAAAACTTGAGGTTTTTCAGAACAGGCATAATGCAATAACTGGATTAAATGCTTACTAAAATGACCTACTACCTAGGTACAAGATCTGATTAAAATAGAATTTTGCACGTTTATATAATGCAGCGAATTAAATGCATCGAGTAGGTATAAAAGTTATGGATCCTATACTTTACATAATGAGCACTTTTCAAGTCAAGCTTCCTGTAAGGTGCCGTGATGTTACGAGCTTCATAAACTTACTGGAGACATGGTGGCAGATTTTCTCGGTGTATTGATATACATATTCTCAACTTTCACTCATGAATAAAGAAATAAAACTGTCAAAATAGATTACATACAAATAGTATTTCTTTCTTTCTAATCTTGCACACCTATCATACATACTAGCACATCATGTTATCACCATCTTGGGTTTGCTGGACCGAATCCTGCAATTACAACAAAAAACTCAATCAAGGTAATGCTCTTTAGTATTGTCACCAGAGTCAAAGGCATTGTCTGCCCTGCTAATCTAGACATGTCACAGAATGGATAAAAAAAAATTGTTAAATTTTCAGACATGTGCCACATAAATAACCTCAAATAATTTGGATTCTTCAACGTCAACAGTACAAGTGATACTGGAGTTTGACGGTTGCTTGTACTTTTGGCTTAATGCTGTTTCACTGATGGCAAGATATAGATACCGGTTCTACTCAGCTAAGTTGCAGCATAACATATTTACAATAATCTACTAATTTGAATGTACTAGTTGAGTGAAGACGCTCAGCTATCCAACTGTTGGACTTCGCTGGATGTGCCATCGCCCATTGGCACCCATTTTTTTCTCAAACAAAAATAGATTTGAAATTCAGAGTTCAACAACAAATCCAAGCCATGTCTGCATATTTTAACTCTAATTAAATGGGTGCAGGGTGCCTCTTACCTGAAAGAGCGCTTGACTAGAAGGTTTATTGGCCGGGCCAAAAGGGTTAACAGCAGACGTTTCTTCCATGCTGACACAAGAAGATCCTAGCTCACTCAGAGTGGAAAGTTGCTGCGTTACGGCCATAGTACCTCCTTCCGCCACTGTCACTATGACCCATATCACATCTGAAAAAATAAAAATAAAATAATTAACTCGAAAAGATGTAACTAGGTAGAAAAGTCGTAACTAGCAGACGCTGCCACTTGTGGTTGTGAAAGTTCCATATTTTTATACTTTAAAAGCATATCTGCCTGGAGCTCGGTCCAGATGACTGGCTAGCCACTATGCTGGTTGTGGTTTTCCGTAATTTCCCATAATACTTCCACGCAGCTGGTGGATACTTCCTCTACCAAAAGTAAAGGCCATCTCTCCATCCCTATTCGTCAAGACTAGACGCTTGGGCAGTTATCTGGCCGTAACACTAAAAAATCTAACTTCACTCTAGAAAATGCAGCTTGTGACAAAGCTTTTTTAATAAATGACCTCAAATTATGTTCTTTCTCTAATTACAAGCCCACATTTCAAATGGAACTTGCAGAAATGTCTAGTATACAGGTGACCTGTATTATACTGATAAAACGAGAATTTGGTAGTCGGATGATTAAAATCACGAATCTAATTACCTCCAAAAAATGAGCCTGCCGGTGTAGTGAGCCTCCATTTGCTCTCGTAAATACCGGGCTGGTGTGGACTGAGCATCTCCAAACTGAGATCTGCCGTGCATCCTATTCCGACTGGCAACACCTGCATGTGGTCGGTGGTGCTCAATTTATCTCCACCGTTAAATTGCAAACAGCATCCAGGGGGCCAAACTGTGTCTCCATTATTTTGCACTCGCCAGGTCTTCATGAATCTAGGACAAAGATCGTCGGTTAGGTATCTCTCTTGTCGTAGTTTCAGAGCACTGATAAACAAAATAGCTTCGAAAATTCTTGTGATCCTCTGCATTGGTAAGAACAAGAAAGATTGTAGGCAAAGTGCTCATTAGCACGCTGAAATCAGCAGGCTGGTTATGTAACTTAATACTGATCTAAATAATTTTGAATTTAGATCCAACTTTTGTTTTTGCTATCTTATCAAGATAAGATTTTAAAGATTAAGATCTAACTAAACGATTTACAAAATAACTTTTCGAAGCTCCATAAGTGTTACCAAAAATGTTATTGTCGCAGGAAAAGGCAACAAGTGGCCATTTTGCAAATTATCTTAAGTTACGTAATCGACCTTCTGGTAAAGTAGGTAGGATATTTAGTTATTGTAACACTGTCTTTTTTTACTTTACAACCCCACTAGGGGGGATTTGTCTATGATCCCTAGGCTTTTTTGCTAAAAGCCTTGTAGACAGAATGAGGAAATATGAATGGCTATTAAGAAATTTCTTCTGGTAAGCTAACGTGACATAGACTGAAGAGATGTGGGCCGGTAGAAAAAAGTGGGCAATCCAAAAACACATGTAATATTTTTAACCAAAAAAGTTGAAAGTTTTTTATAATTTCGTGAAACAAATGGTTGTCCAATCTACGTTGACCTAAACCAGGTCGGACCAAGCGAACTGATCTCCGCAGTCCTCTGCAGTATCTGAACGCGCTTGGGCGTGACTTTTGACGGGATGTTAAGTAAAATAAAATTTTAATTGCCAATACAAGTCGCCGTAATTACAATAATTAGCAATTAAGTCACGAAACACTTTTTATTTTACGCTGCAATACTGTGACATGAACCATCCAACACATTTGTTTGATTGCATAAAAGTGCTAAGTGAATAAGATTCAAACCTTGCCGTCTGCTATTCAGGCCGGTCGACTCGCGAACCTGCTTGTAAGGAGGATCGGGCAAGGCGGATCAGTCTGTCCGAGCGTTTCCGAACGGACTAGGTGTCCATAAAGCTCTAAAGATTTCCTTACCAACTGCACATAATTGTTTGCAAATTATCATCATTACTGTACCAAAATTATGGTTTTCACGATATGTTCCTTAATTTTTTCAATGAAATAATTATGCACTGCCGTGGGTACTCTGACTATCAGAATAGATTACGCCAATATCCCTAGTGGATGCACTATTAGCAAATTTTACATCATAGGAGAAGGCAATCAAGACCAACGGCACAGAAATGTTGTGCATGCGTTTTTAAATGTCACGGGAACCTTGGGCGCTCATCAAAATGTACTGAATAGACTTTTTTTTTAGTAGTGTTTAAGGGCATTTAAACTAGTCCTGTGAACGGAGTCATTTTATGCCCTGAGACTCGCTGAATCCTACCATCGTACAAGATTTGGCTTCGTAGCTATGGGCTATGAGCAATGCTTTGGACTCTCGCACCGTAGCCGTTCGTATACTGGTAATCTTTTTATATTGTTATTTCCGATGTTGATTGCCACACTTATTTTATGCTTGCTATTTTCACCTTGTCAAATAGTTAGTCCATAAACGATAACAAGGTTTTAATAAAGCCTACGATATAGTCCGTGAAGCGACACACACACAACCGACAACAAAATGATTGAATCACGCATGAGTGGCATGTGTGCAGCACAAGGCAATCTACTTAAGATGTATTGAGTAAGAGAAGTGTCTAGCTACTCACAACTCATTAGTAATTCGGAACTTAGTATTTTCTTTTGTCTGTTTGTGAACGCTCTACAGTCCAAACAAAAAGCCAGATCGGCTTGAAGTTTTTACCATCCCTGCACTGTTCCAGAATAAAACTGTTTAGTTTTTGGGGGAATTTGATCACGTACCCAAGTAGTTTTTTATTGAAATATAATAGACCTATTCCAGCCAAGGAAAGAATACTAGATCTACCTACTAAGAAAAGCCACTTGGGTTGTGATTGCCCTGTCCTGTCTGGGTTAAATGCCAATGCCAATTTGATAAAAATTTGGGTATTTGATACAAGTTGGCTTTGGAATTTAACCCAGGCAGGATAGGGAAATCACAACCCAAGTGGCTTTACTCAGTAGATAGATCTAGTATTTTTAAGAATATTAAAATCACTTCAAAAATACCTGCTTACTCAAGGACAGTTGTCCTCGAGTAAGCAGGTATTTTTGAAGTGTTTTAATATTTTTTTAATGCTAGTAATGCAGTGCTGAAATTAGTCAGGAGATATGAGTCTCAAAAATTTAATGTTTTAATATTCTTAAAATTATTACTAGCCGTGTAATTGGCTTTAAAAGTTTATTCCTTGTAGATCTAGTATTCTTTTCTTGGCTGGAATAGGTCTATTATAATTAGGAAAAGTCCCATAAGATTGACATGGGGGAATTTAGAATGGAAATTGTTTCTTACGACAACAGATCTAAGCTTTCTGTA
Source organism: Lednia tumana (assembly GCA_003287335.1). Lineage (NCBI taxonomy): Eukaryota > Metazoa > Arthropoda > Insecta > Plecoptera > Nemouridae > Lednia > Lednia tumana. The sequence continues at coordinate 8,208 of QKMV01002947.1, forward strand.
TTATTGTCCAGAAGTTGGTAAGTAGTGTGACGGAGATTAAATTAAGGACGCTTAACTGTCAACTGTGGAAGCAATTCATTCAATTCAATCTGTCAAGCAATTGGTATGACGAAATTATTCAAGAGGGGTACATATATAAAAAAAAAGTGGACAGCAGTGCTTCCATGAGAAAAGTGCTGCAAAATTCGCAGAGATTTTTCATCGTACGTTTTTTTTCCAGCCTATCAGAAAGGCCAAATTACGTACGTGAATAATACTTGTGTCTGGTTGGCTCAACACCCAAGATTTTGTATAATCAATGTGAATGTTGCATTGAACATCTCATGGATGCTCCGCTTAAGTCTAAAAGATAAGCTTGCAAAGGTGCTCGCTCACCAACACATCATCAGCACATAACATCTACGCATCACAGTGTTTCGTTACCATTATATAATAGGTTAGATGGTTTTCAATGGGAACGCATGTAATATTTGCTCTAAATTTTAAGATGATGGACCTACTTTGTACATGGAGGTATACTCTCGCCTTCTCCGACGGTCATATCTTTGAGAAGCGTCATTGAAGGCAACTTGTAAGGAGATTCAAAATCAAAGTACGAACACACAGCCCCTTGGAGGTTCCTGTAACAATATAAACATGAAATGGTCGAAATATTTTAGGCTACAATGTGCACATTGTTTGTAAGATTAAATACTTTGACTTGCGCAACCTTAACCTAGATGTAACAAGGCTGCTGTCAATGACTAAGATACCTTCATTATAGCGTATTTTATTAAAATATTCTTTGCCTACCAGTTGTTCATATCCAGGAAGAATGATGCTGTTTCTTGATTTAAAGAATTTCCAACTAAAGTCTGAAGCTGTTTAATTAATTCATCTCTGTCAGTTGTGCCCATGCAGCTAAATTGCTGCAGTAGGATTTGATCTACATCATTGTTGTCTACATCCATTATAAAATAAATTAGGCCACGTTAGCCCTAAAATGAAATCAATTTAGAGTAATAATATGCTGAGTGCTACATGCGTTCCTAACGATCTGAGACGCAAATCACATCACAATGAATTTTGCATTATCACTAAAAAATATCCTTCTTATATCAACGGCCTACTGCCTACTCTGACTTCCGAGACAGACTTCGACCAAACCTTCGACTTTCGAGAGGTTCGAGTTCGACTTTCATTCGTTTGACATCGTGCGCGCGCACGTTTCGAAGAGTTACATATTTAACGCGCACTCTTCAAACAACTGACAAAATAACCACTCGCGGTCATTGTTGTGCCAGACGTGTGACGATAAAGGTGATTTGACAGCGGGCATGTACCGAATTAATACTTGACGTACCGACAGTGTGCATCAAAACTTCACGGTTCTGTAAAGCATGTTCAGGTAACCTATGCAATCAGTTACTAACATCGTAATTTTATCATATTGAGTCTGCGAAAAATTATATGTAAACCAGACGAAGAGACCGCCCCATATCAAGCTGTCTATTCATAACGGCCAGCCTAGAATAATATAATCATTTGGGTGTTTCGTAAATTTTATTTGTTTGTACTGTCTTCAAAAAAGTGTATGTCACTCATATAAAGTGACAGCCTATCTTGTTCTTTGATATTGCTTTCATGACTCTGACAACATTGTTACGGTTTTAGGCAGGTTCTGATTTGATTTTTTTTCTCAACGGTTTTCAGTTTTCTGGTGCTGCTGTCAGATTCAAACAGTCGACTCCACCACCTTTATCTTTGAGCATTCTCAACGGATGTCATAATGCACGCTGGTAGTAGTTCATGGCCTATTACAAAAACCAGACACATTTAAGTTGACGATGCCCCACTTGATGGCAACAATGAAAAATGTAAAGGCGGACACAGCATTGCTTCAATATGACTCTTCGAAAGAAGACACTATGCATCTGTCAAACACCTTCCCACGAGACTCTGAGGGCAAAAGAAAACGAAAATTACACATCAAAGACACTAGTGTAGACTGCAAGTGCGGTGCCCATACAATCAAGCGAATCAAGAAAGAAAACAATCTTCTTCAGATAAAGCAGGAGCACGACGTCCCTTCTATGGACGCTCCTAGCGCGATTAGTTTAGTAAAATCCGAAGGATTATTGTGGCGGTGTGATGTCGCCTGTGGCAGTGCCGTAACGACAATCGAGGACAAATCTTTCGACGAAAGAGACTGCTTTCAACAGTGCAACGAAACATGGGTTCTAGACACCAACGGTGATATCTGCTACTCAAAACCAAGTGACAAAGTTCAAATTGCCGACATAATCATAGATAGCTTCCATCCACCCTCGCCATTGGGCTCCTGCGGATACCCGTCACCAACAAATCTTGATAGTGACACAAGCCAGCTCGACGTGTCGGAAGACAACGACGATGAATTGAATCTCTCGTGGTTATTAAACTTCAATGTGGAGTCTCTGTTCGTGTCTGATGGCTTCAAGCTGCCAGCTTTGCGACAAGAACATACCAACCAAAACCACAGAGCGCATACGTCAAAGCCGGAAAAGGGTACATTGTCACAATACTATTATAAGTTGTAATATCGTTTGAGAATTGAGTGCTACCCCGCTCTACCCACATGATCGCCTTCTGATTATTATTATCGCTAATTTGCCCGCAGGTGCCAGTAGGAAAGGGCTTGCCCCTACACAGTCGTCTGCAAACGAAGTGGATCCGAAAGAAGCATTGCTTGCGGATGTCAAAATTATCTCAAGAAATCAAGCCCAAACTACCCTGAATCCTAAAAACGGGATAAATGGTACCAACACGATAAGGAAACCTCCGTTCACGTATTCGGATCTCATCGAGAGATCACTGAAAGAATCCGGAGAGTTGACTGTCTCCGGAATCTACAATTGGATATCGTAAGTGCGCAATTTCGTTATAACAAAGCTCCGCATGCGGCATGTGTACTTTAGTTGTAGACTGTATTTTGATCATTTTCTTCCGACCTACGTCTGTTGAGACTGCGGGGGTAGCATGACGAAGTCAGTCAATAGTTGGCGCAAGGTACGAGATATCGCAGCCCCCTCCCCTCACTCGAAACTCTGCCCCAAACCAGGAAACATCTCGTTCTTATTACCTTAGCCCGTGGCTTTGCTGCAACACAAAATCCATGACCAGGAACAATTGAGCAGAACATATTTTACTATCCTTCAGTTCTGCCATTAATATTTCCTTTCCATGCATAATTTGTTACCAACATATTGCATTGCCGTTGTGTGTGGTGAATTAACCATCCGCAAAGAGTCAATGAATCCAGCAGCTGCTCATTTACCGCACCAGAATTGCGCCTTTTTTTCACTATCAGCACCGCGCGTTCAACAGCATAGGGGCCTGAAAGAGTAAAGGGCATTATCAGCCCCCATGCCAGAGGGGGTAACGCATGCATGGACAAGACGCGGTACCATTCGCGCCATGGCACGGCACTCGTCGTCGACTCCCTCGGCCCGTGTCAGTAGCCGGAAGTCGTTCAGAGAAGTCGCCGGCATGAGCCAGTCGCGTGCGATCTAGGGAGGGGGGGGGGGGGTCAAACAAAAATGATTAAACGACGTCCCTTGTCGACTGCACTATCACATACACCTGCTGAACGCGAGGCTAAGACTGGGCGCGTTGTCCCCTTAGGTATGACATGTAATTGATATTGCAATTATCGCGATTTGGGTGCGATGCGTACCAGGGTGATCCTTTTATGATACTGTAATTACAGTAACACGCATGGCCTGGTGAAACGGAAGGCATTGAATAGTTTAACAATCGCCGATCGGCAATTACCAAACCCTCTAGGTACCATATCTACCCTAATCGGAAATTAAAAATAAAGGCTCCGTCGCGATGATCTCATCGTGATCTCATGTTCGACATCGCCGGACAAACGTTTCCTATTTTCTCAAAAATCTGGTCCATAAACTGGGTAGGGATGCTAAGTAAAATCGGAAAACTTTCACGACGTTCGCTATCTTCTTCTAGGATAAAAAGCCCCTGACGAGGTCTAAAGTCTAGACAGCATGACAAGGATAACGAATTTAAAG
>QKMV01002948.1:0-12253 GCA_003287335.1 Lednia tumana
CTAATCGACCAAAGATTTGCAAATGAAATGACAAGTTCTTCGGCAAACTCCGGGAGTCATCGGCCCGGACCGACAAAAAGTGCGTGGCAACAGTGAACCCAGGGGAGGCCTGACTTCTGCCAGTCTGAGTCCTCCTAGACACTACGAAATAAAATCGAGGCTTCACCCCCGACGAGTCAGTCCCTGAAGATGATGGCGCCATCGCCGTCGAAACGTCGGCCTCACAGTTTTAGGCCCTTTCTAGGGCCGCCAACTGTTTCTCAAGAGAGCGCAACCGCCGACATGCACAACATCCAACAGAAGATAAATGTTTTCAACTATTACTATCAACAGTAAGTAATTAGTATAGTTCCAGCACGGGTTTCGGACGATTAGATGAAACGAAATCGCGCTGTAAAAATGAACTTTTATGCGAATAATGAATGCTTAATGGAACAGACGTGTGGCGACAACGTTCGCTTTTAAATTTTAAACATTTTTTAATAATTCAGGGATTCTTTAGGAAATAACTACATTTTTCTGTCGGAAATGGCTGAATGGGAAATAAGAACATCCAGTTAAATTGCTTTGCCATAATGGTTTTTCTGCCATCGTGAAAAAATGTGATACGAGAGTAAACAAATGTTCAGTATGCACGGTTGATATGATTTGTATAAACCTCACTGATAATACATTGGTTTCCCATCATAAGGCAGCTTCCCTTAGCTGCACGTGGCCCTATGCCATGTGCTCAGCCTCTACCTGGCTAAGAAACCTTCATTGGGGACTTATATATTTGCGTTAATAAAGTGAAAAATTTTGATTGTCTCGGGTTCGATTCCCGGATCGGAGGCACGTTTTTCCCTTTTCGTTTCTCTTCCAATGCTGGTTGAGATTTTCGTGGCATGCATGATTATAATGTAGAATATTTTCGGAACTTCCACGATTGGTATGTTTGCTAGGCCAACGTTTCACCGAAGTTTTATTCGGCATCATCACGCAAGTAATTTACTGTTTTAATTTGTATCCATCGTCAGGTATCATCAGCCAATTAATATAGTTTTTTTATTTGACTGCATGCCAAATAAAACTTCGGTGAAACGTTGCGCCCGCAAAGATACGAATCGCATGGAAGATCCGAAAATATTTCAAATTATATATATATATCGATAAATTAGACCGTGAATAAAATATCTCTAGAAAAGCAGCAAGCTAGCCCAGGGTGCAGGATAAGCTGTTAGCCTGGCTAGAACCTGACATAAATCCCTGAGCCGCAGCATTTTGACTTGCGGCAAAACAAAAACCACAAGCATTGCATTTGTAATTAGCTTGGAGTGAAAGAACGTAACGATAAGTTGAGTTCACACTTGGATAATTAAATATTCTCCGTTTATTTACCAACTAAAATTTTTACAAAGGAGAAAATAGCCAACATTAACCAACTTTTGAAGAAAATTATCATTTTTCATGAACGTTTCATTTTGCATGAATAAGCATGGCAATCGAAGCTGGTTGACAGTCGACACTCGTAGATCTGTAAGTAGTTACGTATTATTATGCAATGATACCATTATTTGTGTTCTGTTGTCTTTTTATATCCAAGGAAATATAGACGTACATTTTTCAGTTTTGAATCTTGTGTACATACCAGCGTTCTGCTAACCAGCAAGTGAGTTCACAGAAGATTTTTTGTCGAAATAAAGTAGTTGCACAGTACATGAGTGGCCAATTTATTAGCGTTGATGACTAGCATGGTAACGTCAAACCAACGCCCACCGAAGGTGTAGAGATGATGAAGCCACGAGAGGACTCTCTAGTCAAGCTCAGAAAGGAGAACTTCTCCCTCAAATTACGCATCAACCTACTCGAGGAATTTGTGCGGAGCTTTTCCGAAGATAAAGCGAGCTTGAACGAAATCAACCTGCAAAAGAAATTGATAGAAATGGAGGTGGAAATGATGAACTTGAAAGGCGATCTCGTGGATAAACAGAAATTGCTTTCCGAAGCTGCGTCGGCCATCGACCTGGTCGAGAAATCGTACTCCGAAAAGCTGAGCGAGTTGATCGAAGAGAATCGACTGTTGAAACAGCAGGCAGACGAAAATGTCTGGGTACAAGAAGCTTTATCTGAGAATATATCATCAATGTCAGAGCAATCTTCAACGAAAACGCATAATCCAAAGGAAAGGGAAATTATCTCGCTTGCTTGCCAAAAAGACCAGGAAGGTAAACAAATTCAAGATGTCAAAGAAATAGAAACGAGCGGGGAATCAGATGCAACTTGTGCGATATCAACTTATCAATTTACAACGTCACATTCAGACGTGAGCAGTCTAATGGAAAGCCATCACCACTTAAAGAAAGAATATCAGAAGGGGTGCCTAGCAATCCACAATCTGGTATCTTGCGTCAAAGAATTGGCCGTTAATAACGAGTCTATGCGACAGGAAATGAACAACACAAAGTTTCTCTATTTGCACGAGACCAGAAAAAGAAGAGTCCAAAACGAACTAGACTGTGCAGAAGCTGAAGATACGCAGACGAGAAATTCGATCAACTCACAGGAAAACCAGGTTTGGTTAACATCCCGCTACGCTACCTAACTTAGGGTTTACAGGCTCTTTCTTGAGAGCTTTACACTCTAGTCTGAAGTCTCTACCACTAGGGCAAAGATTTTCTTGCGCCTTAAATAAACGTTGTAAACCCGATTCACAATTGGTCATTAGATTTAGTCTTTAGTGATTAAGGGTTTAGAGTAAACAGCTCGTTGTCTCTCACAACTGTTTCCATACGACTGGCTTAAAACCTTTAACAACGTATTTGGTAGACAGCTGTGAATACCTTCTTGTTTCTAATCATTTGTCACATGCTGTCTTAAGGACAGTTTGTGCATTGCTGCTTACTTTACATATAATGCGGAACTGTTGCCACTAATTCATATACTTCCGAGTCTATTTCTTTGATCAATTGTCAAAATGTGTTCAATTTCGATAGCACGTTTTCTGCTTTCAGTTTTGGTGGGCGGTGGTGTCAGAGCTGGTGACGAATAAAATGTGCGGTCGGTGGTCTTAGCTTGAACCCGAAATCAGCACACCGTTTACGCAATGGCTGGAAAAATTGCGACCCAAGTCCTTGTTTGCGATCTTTTATTCAGCGAGACTATGTAGTATCTGGAAGCTCGACTCGCTCAAAATGTGACAATCGAAGTGTCTTATTATTAGGGGCTCAATCACAGAATTTCAACTGACAAATTTAATCGTTTACGTAATTACTAAATATTACTATACGTGTAGTGATTAAAACAACAACAGCCTTGATTGATACTTATTCATATGCTATATACGAATTGCTTGGTATGCGCAGTGAGAGATCGTCTACCTAAAAACGGTAGGTACCGGAATCGATCCCGGTGACCGTTACCGGACAAAAGTCTCATAATCTTTACGCACCTCTGCTGCGTCTACCAACTCCATTTTCCAGTCCGTTGCTGCAATAAAGATTCCACACAATACTTATTGGTAACAAGTAACAATTTACACAGGTATAATTTATTAACCAAGAGTCCACCAATTGTTGGACCAAATTATTGCTAAAGGTTCAAGTCAAGTGAGAAGGATATGGTGCTCAAAAGGCTCTCCGTAATCTCTCTTTCAGACACTTTAGTAGTTATCCATATATTACTGGCTTTTGTGTGTAATAGACTCGTGAGGAAACTCAACGACTTTTCCGCGTGACTCGGTGCAACGTCATTAAACCCGTCAACAAGCACGACCATGTTGCCCGAAATCTCCATGGAAAATCTGAACAAATCTCTTTCCAGCGGTGTACGCTCGTCAATGTGAGTCGCCATCATGAGGAAAACCGTGGCGTTAACGTCGACGTCTTTCGATGCCTCGAAGGCGGAGGTCACTTTCTCAGAGGTGAGGTCAATGTGTATCACCCAACTCGAGGGCGAGGACATCTTTGTTGCCGTTGCTATGTCTGCCATCAAGGACGAGTCCCCAGGATCAGTTGCAATCAGGACAAGTCTGTCGGGGACGTCAAACACGGCCCTAAGACTGTACGACGTCCACTTGCTGCGATCAATGTACTTTCGTAAGTGCGAAACGCCTCCCTGAGATCGTTTCCACTCCAGTACATCGTTCATTTCAAGCCAATGGATGTTTCTGACAGATTTACCTAGCTGGCTGAATTCTATTTCCGCTGTAGATTTTTGTATTGGTAAGAAACCGCATTCGCTACCTTTATTTTCGCTATCTCTATACAGGGAGGCGATGTGCTGTAAATGTGGTTCCGTCAGTCCTGTGACTGTAATTAACCCTAGAGATGGACACAGATCGCTGGTGAGGATTTCTTTCTTTAGGACGTCATGTCTTTTTAGTATGTACTCAGGAGAGACATCATTGCGTTCTGGTAACTTGTCTCCTATAGATAGTAATTCGCTGTTGACAATTTCGGACAGGTTGTTTGCCATGAGATTTTGTGCTAGTGCTACGTAGCCGTTGAACATCGACTTGATTGTTACATAATATCCTTGGAACTGGATTTCTTTCTTGATTATCGAGTCGTTGGACGTCTTCTCCAGCTGTGAGACTTCAAAGGAATCTTGGTACACTTCGTAGCTAGCTCCGAGTTTCTTTTTCATGCACGCGGCAAAGGCGTCTCCGGGACTGTGAATCAGCACAAGTCTTTTGGTGCGTATTTTCTGCAATGTTTCGCAAGCGTTGTTGCAAATTTCCGGATGCTCGGCTCCTGATTCGCTGACGACCACAAGGAATCGTTTCCGTCCGCTCAGCCAGCCTGAAAAGACTGACTCATGTTCGCTCAGCAAACATTCCAAGCTGACAAAGAGGTATGCATCCTTCTCTTCTCGCAGGATCTGGATCACCTTGGTGCAACTCAGCTTCAGCGTCTTCAAGCTGCTGACTACGCAAAACAGCGGACCTATGCGGCAAACCTCGTTCCTCAAGTTGCTTAGACAAAAGTCTTGGAATCGGATCTTGAGACGGTACTTTTGTTTCTGACTCGTTGTCAGGGAGAAAAGTTTGTACTGGTTCAGGGAATTATCCAATAGGTCACTGTCTTTATCAAGAAAGACGACGCTGTCTTCACTCCACCAATCCTGCATTTCCTCAATAAAAAACCGATATATCATGTCGACGTCGCTTTTGTGTTCCGCACAACTGATTTTCAATTCTTCTTTGATTAGATCGTTCATTTGGCTCTCACTTGGCTGTCCGGTGAACACCTTCAACTTTTTCAAAAACTCTTTGCCATCTGGACTGGGCTCCATCACCGAGTAAATGTCACTGTCCGTATACTCGCAAAAGTTTACTATCTTTTCGCTCGCCGTGGACGACTCTAGAAACGTATTGACGGGTCCAGTGATTTGTCTTCTGTTACGGTTGGCCAATTCACCTTCCATCGACGCATTAGTGTAGATGACAAAGTCGCACTTGTCATAGCCTCCGTTGAACAGCATGTCATCACTGTTCAGTCGCATCTTCCTTTTGATTTCAGAGAACGACTTGAGGTATTTTCGCAACGAAAAGCCGCCGCTGTCAGTTGAGATGAACATTTGTGTGTTGAGTGACGCTCGCTCCTTATGTTTCAGCTGCATGAAGCACGTGTACCAACTGTAAGGGTCGTCGCGTGGCTTATACTTCAAGACGATGTCGTCAAAGTTGCGAGCCTGTTCAACGTTACTGGCTATTTGAAACTCTTGCTTGCTGTTGATGCCTCGTAGATAAAGTAGCGCCGCCGTTTTTATTTCGAACCATTCCCCTGCATGCAAAATTGGGCTAAAATGATATCAGTTCTTCATCGCAACCTGAAAGCTCGGCTCAACTGGTGCGCAAAGGTTTAGTCAGTCAGTCACTCCACTCAATTCTAAAAACTGTGGAGGCGCCCAGCGATTTTCTAGTTCGGAAAACGGTGAATGTTGCTTGTGAAGCTATAGGGAAACTTTGTCTACGAGGTTAGTCTACACAGTAAATTAGTCTTGACTTGCTTCTCACCTATAAACACGGGGATAATTTTTCTCTCGGTTAGCAAAATGTTTAATTAGAATATTTTAACGTTCCACTGAGATGAGCGTCATAAGATTTATAGCATGGCAGTATTATAGTGTCCGAAAATATAAAAAGTAAGCCTCCTTCAGGCTATGGAGGACCGAATTCATTTGTGGAATATTTTACAAAGGACTAGTAACTTTACTAAGGACTATCGCACCTTTCATCGTGGAACGACCTTTCGTCTTGCTGTAGGAAGCCCATCTGACGGATTTTGCGGATGCCCTGTTAGTGGCAGAAAAAAATATCAGATTTGATATAATAATATGTGAATACTTTGGGATACAAGGAAGATACGTATTATTCCCCATAAGCTAACGTGTGAAGATGATACTCACATGATAAAGCGTATTCTGAAAAGTGTTAGATGGTAGTTGATCATGGAAATGAAATCTATTATGATTGACTTAAGAATTTGGAAATAAATCATTCGAAAAATATTTAAATACTAGAAATGTAATGATAGATCCATGATAAGTATGGTATCCAAGGCTACGAAGCCTATATAACAAAGTTTTCTGAACAATTACGAAATAAAAAGTAATAAAAAATGTTAAGTAAGAAATAAAACGCTCTGTACCAACGAAGCGCTCGGCATTCAGAGGACTGACACTCGGATTACACCAATGTATCTCTATGTGTGAACTAATAGCTTATGTATTGCCATGAACCAGGTTGAATATTGTATTCGAGAGGGACCAGGTTTGATTCTGGTGACCTGACCGGTTATACTGGTTGTGGCTTTTGTGATTTGTGAAGTGGCCTGTGTATCTGGCCGAGTGCATTTAAAGATGGACTATAATGCTCAGAAATGATTGCCAATCGATTGCATTGACCCATTTGATGACGAGTCACGATGACGTCGTCACACCAACGCCGAGAGTATTTCATGATGGTCAAACGACAGACTTTTGTTCAATGTCGACATTCTACTTCAATGATGTGGGGGACTGATAACACGCGCTCTTTGACCCAGCGTAGGCAACTTGTAGGGGAGACAACACCAATCAAATATAGCATCCAGTGCTGACTGTTTGTTTCGTTTAGTCTGGTGGTCGCAGATTTGGTAGCGCCCTGTATATAATAAAATTACGGTGTTTGTTTAATTTATCAGTGATTTCCTATAGAAAAGTGGGCCAAGATCTGCTTGACGATGCGGTGGTTGATACTCTTAAGTTGCGCCCTGTTATTGAATGGATATCATTTGTCCAATGGTTGGTATGCACAGTTAGCATAATATTTCATTTCCGTGACGCTTACAGTTTGAATTTTCGTTTCGACAGGGGCTGCAATTAATCTGTCAATACCACACCCCGCCTGGGGTAAGCGGAGTTCAATGTATAGCTCACTCTTCCAGGAAATTGTTTCTGTCACTTACGAAATAGTGATATCCCTGTCATTGTCTTCTCTAATTGATCCTGCGATTGAATGACGTCATTCAGCTGCAACGCCTTGTGATTGTAAAGCGTCATTTGCATTTTCCAATATCCTCTAAATAAGTGTTCAAATTAAAGCGGCTATTACGACCGTTTGCAGTTCTTGTGGATAAAATCGCCTCATGTTCCATCTTTCAGTAAACAACAAAAAAGTATTCAATTGAGCAGAAATTCAGCAAGCAGTTCCAAAAAGTGTGATCAATTAGTCCAATATCAATGTTCAAGAATTCAAGAATTACAATCGGAAAACCGACAAATACTACTGCGTTTCATTCCGTAAAGGCATGAGCATAAACTCTAATTACTAGGAGACCATACTTTTCCGCCAGAAGCAATGGTGGCAATTAACAGAAGAAGGTATGGCATAGAGTCTATTTTGTGGGTGTAACGCAGTATGCTCTTTCATAGGACAGACTGTGCATGCCGATAATGTACACTCATATTAAATTACGTTATGTAGGAACGGTTTGGCGTGTTGGATACACCGGTTTCCGAGAGATCACCGAAATTAAGCAACATTGAAAAGGACCAAAGTTGGATGGGTGACCATTCATAACAAGATCCATTTCTGTTGGGGAGAGAGGTTGAAGGGTTTGAAGCTAGTACCGAAGCTTCACTTCCCTTGCCATCAACCTCTCGGCAGCACGGATTAATGGAGGAATCCCATGCTGTTCTAGTTGTACCGTTCTTCGGCAGGGGCGTTAAGCGCTAGTCCCCTTGGTGCTTTTCGACAGAAGAAGGCTACGTGCCGGCACCGGGTTTCCCCTCTTCCATGCTAGGTTTATTATCACCTTCATTATCACCCTATCAATCACCGACGCTATTAGACCAGTACCGAAGGGCCAGTTATCAATACAGTGCGTCGTAAAACACCACATATCAATGAATCAAATCTAAGTTATGTAGGTCACTTAAGTGATGAACCACTAGAAATACCACCAGGAATACATGTATAGCAGCTTTCTTTTTCGGGACGACCTCACAATCTCCAAACCTATATGGAGCGTGACTGGAGGAGTCAGGATTGGGAAAGAAAGCTGGTAGGAACTAGGAAGGTGGTGGAAGTATCCCATTCCCAGTTCGCTATGCATTTTCGATGTTGACCTCATACCTGTACAACATCTTCAGGCGAGGATGTCCCCGCCGAGTCCAAACCCGACATTGGAGGCGACGCCGAGGAGAACACCGACCAGAAAATACTGGCCGAAGGTGAGAAGAAAGTGAGCGACAAGATCCGCGCGATACTGGAGCATTATAAGCAGGAAGACCCCGTGGGATTGCCGGGAGCCCCGATCCAAGACCCGATGTCTATTCCTGACATGAAGCACTCCTTCTCGGTGGCCAAGATGAACTTCAAGGACGCTAGCGTCTACGGGCTGACTAAGTTCAGAATCGAGCACGTGCGCTCAGACTTGGCCGCCATGCAGGTCAGGCCCGACGGTGATGTCGTAGATTAACACGACACGTTTGTGACAAAAATCATGGAGCCTGATTAGCGAGGAGGAGAAACTAATTGGCTAGCGATTTGACCACGAATCTGAACCAGAGAAACACTCTTGGCAATAATATTAAACAACGAACAGCCTCTAGAGGTACGCGTGACTGCTTCTTGAGGGCTTGTCAATGTTGGTAAATATGAGCGACAAGATGAGTATTCTGGTTAATATTCCTTGTAAAATTGCTAGTTAAATTTTAGATCCTGGAAATGTTGGCTTCAGCTCCATGATGAAATGAAATTGAAACGGTGGTTTACACTTTAAATACGACTGGTACAGTGTTGGTATATCCACAAGTTTTAATTGATGTTAATTGATCGCTTTCACAACGTTTTGCCAACATTTTAGCTAACGTTAAACTTAACTTAAGCTTCTAGCTCAAGCCGACTAAACTACGCATGTTTATAAGAATCGCGTCAAAATTCAACTGAGCATAAGTCTATAATCTAGATTCATAGGATCAATGCTACGCAATGCGTTGCAGATTGCAAGCCACACTTAGCGGGATGTAAACAGCTGCCATTTCAAGAAAATTAAGTTCTTTATCATTGATTTTAGATTCATGTTTGTGAAAAATTGCACCAATTTCAACGAAATATGGATGGAAAATTTCGAAGTTTTAACGAAAACCTTTTAGCGACATATCTAAATAAAATTGTATATTTCTACAAAGATTACACAATGGACCACTAGCGTTCCAGAGGCGATCAACTTTGGGAGATTATTAACGCCATAAGAAAAGCATTGTCCCCCAACGTTAATTGACTCTGGAATTCCTTTTTCACTAGTCGTCCATTTCATAATATGGGAAAGGGTATGAAAAAGATGGCGACCTTTGACGTGGCGCCCCTCGCATCCCTGGCATTTCCCAGTTTGGGAATCGAGCAATATTTGTTTCGTACAAGAAAATGAACTGCTTATACTACCATCGCGGGATTTCAAATAATTAATGATTTTAAGAATATTATTGATATTAGAATGATTGTCCTTCCTGACATCAATTTGTTATAGAAGCATCTTCACACTGTGCTGGAAACGTTGCAAACTATCATTTCACAGCAGTTGCTCCACAAATTGGCTTAGAAGTCAACGATCGTTCAAATTCATTGCATCTCAAACAAAATCGAACTTCGAGTGTATTAAATTTAGAACTAGTGACATTTGAAGGGCGTTGGTAGTATCTAGTGATAATCGTATAAGTTAAGGTTTTGATTCAGACGTTTTACTTATTCTACCAGGTATCGGTTGGTCTCCGCATCGAGAAGCTCGAGATCCGCGGCAACTACACAATGTCCACATGGATCAGCCGTTCTTCCGGTCGCTTCAACGTGACCCTTATCGACGTGTACATCGAAGGTATCGCACGGCTCGAAGTCGACCGCTCCGGATCGCTTCAAGCCCAAGACATCAACATGGACATAACTTTCAGCGTCATCATGATGAACTTCGAGAACCTCGGCTTTATGGGAAGTCTCTTCCAGTCGATTATCAACTCCGTAGGTAGCTTCCTATTCGAAAACATCAAGCCGTTCATCCTGCGCGAAGTTAACACCAACATCCGAGGCACTGTCAACGAGCAGATCTCCAAAATACCGCAACGCTTTCCGAACTCGATACCACCTCTCGACATGGCTATTGCAGAGGGTAGAAAATACGTCCGCGACCAAGGATACGACCCATATCTTCTCCCAAACCACAACTACTCGGCCGGATTATTCAAAGTCGATCTGACCAACACATGGGCTACCGGATTCTCCACCTTCTACCGCGTCGGCAATGTAACGGTGAACATGGACGAGAATGTTGTCCACGTTGGACTAAACGTCGGCACGCAGAGGCTGCAAGGACAGTGCATCTGGGAGGTTGCCGTCGGTGGTTTGTACTCGCGTGCAGGAACGGCCACCTTCACGGCGGAATATTTGCATGTGAGCCTGATGATCAGTCAGGCGTTGGACACGAGAAAGAAACCCAGTCTTGACGACTTGCACATTAAGTTGGGTAACATACAGGCGAGGGTTAATGGTGCCGGGACGCTAGATTATGGCATCGAGTTGCTAGTGAATATAATTCCCAACCTCTTGCGATACCAGATCATGGATGCCGTAGAGGGGCCGATCAAGAGGCACATACAGGCAGCGTTGGACACGATTGATATTGAGGCCATTTTGGACGAGAAGTTGCCCGAAATTGACGCCGCACTGAGTTCTCTTAGGTAATTAGGTTGGTTGGAGCTATTGCTTCGATTGATGTTGTGTTGATAAACAAGTTCTGTTGTGAGTGACTATGTAGTTATAGTTGTACTTTCTAGCCTTTCTAGTTTCTCGTCAGTTATGGTGTAAATATGACGCTCATCATTCAAGGAGATCTTCTAATACTTCTCCGATACGGTCTAAATTTTGCTTATAGATTGGTTACAAAAATCTCATATTCGTGGCACATGTAAGCATTGCTAATCGTCTACTTGAGATCTGACAGGATTATGGAAATGAAGTGAGGAAGATTTTCTAGTGAAACGGAGGCCACTCAAGTCGAGTACACTCAAATGAAGTATCCCACTCAAATGGAATGGTGCACTCAAACTCATGTAATACCATACCCAACACAACATAACAACACAAATAGTTGTACACATCGGAATAGCTTCCGACTGCTTCCGACTTTACACTGTTCTTTCAATCATTTAATTAGACATGGATATGTCACCCACGTGTAAAAAAATGTAAACTTACGATGCATTAAAACCAAATTATTTATTTCCGTAGTTTATCAGCTTGAGTTACTATTGGCATCATACTCATTTTGTTTCTCCTTGACAAGCTTGTCGTACTCTTCCTGGTAGGGGTCCACCTTGACGGGGGTGTATTGGACGAACGTGTGTCTTCTAGTGCAGAGAATCGCGATACGAGCACAGTAGCAGATGAAGGTGAGGAGGAACACAAACCCGATGTAGGCGAGATGTCTCAGGAAGGCTGCAGGGCACAAACAAACACGGCAGTGAAAAGTTATCAGCGCATTGGTATGTCTTCACATGTCAGTTAATATACGACTGTCAATCCAGAGCTTACATCACACGGCAATCGTATATATGTACTTTTTTGAACGCAGGATTTTTTCTGGACTACGAAAATATATCCATGTTGCTGGTAAAAAAAAAATCGAGCAGTAATATTAGCTCTGTTCGCCAGCCCTACACTATCTGCACTTTTCACACTTTGCCGATAAAGTAGTCTGGCTTGCTTGTTCGCCAGCAAAAGTGCAGCGCACTCGCGCGT
>QKMV01002949.1:1339-12250 GCA_003287335.1 Lednia tumana
TTCGAGATTTTTCGGCAATGACCTACCAGGCAAGAGAAGCTTCCTTCATTTCTGAATAGGTGCACGCAAAATTATAGTATCGAAACAAATATACCGGTAAGGTAAAATAGGTATACGACAGCTTTATTCGAGCAGATGCTTCCTCTTGCAGGTTTCCGGAAAGGTGTGCAACGTTTGGTGCTCGGACGCAGGTAGTGCCCGCATGCAGAGCTAAACTACACGCATTTTAACACCCAAACTGACTCCGGTGAGTTAGTTGATTAATTTATTATGTGGTTTTTAACGATGCACTGTATTGATAACTGGCGCTATGGCACTGGTATTTTGGCGGTTGTGAATGATAGGGTAATAATAAGGATGTTGATAAGTCTAACAAAGAGACGGAACCCGGTGCCGGCACGTAGCCTACTCTTGTTGAAAAGCACCAAGAGGACCACCGCTTAACGTCCCTTCCAAAGGACGGTACAACTCGAACAGCATTCAATTCCTCCACTAATCCGTGCTGGCGAGAGGTTAACGGCAAGAGGAGTGAACCTGCTGTACTAGCTTCAACCCCTCTAAACTCTCTCCCGAACCGTAATGGACCTTGGTATGGATGGTCACCCATCCAACCTTTGGTCCATCGCAATGTTGCTTCAGTGATCTCACGAGAACCGGTGCATCCAAAATTTCAAACCGTTCGGCCGACGAGTTAGTTTTTCGAAGCTTGTCTTGGCTCGAACGGCGTCCCGCATAGCACGAATACGTATATGGCAACTCTATTCACGACAAATTACCAGAACCTAAAACAAATCGTCCGACAAAAAGGCTCGATAAAGACCTCGCTTCTGTTCGCATAATGTGGACATTAGTGCGGGTAAGATCCAAACACAGATAACGCCACGGGCTGGTAATTACCCTGCACGATTCCACGACCACCTTCGTTCGGTGCTCGGCCGACTTGTACGCCAGCTCGTTTCTCAGCGTTGCTAATAACGACCTGTCACTGCCGAAGTGGCCCATCATCGTCGGGACAGTGCATTTCGGCCGGAGATGATATCGCTTTAATGGACGCTGCTTAGTGCTTAGCAGCCGGCCGTGTTGTTGGATGCGACGTAGGTTGTTCTTCACGGCCCGTGGTGTGATCCGTCAAAATGCCACCGCCCTGCAGATCGAGCTGAGGTTTTGACACTCGGCAATTCGGCAGTCGTTTGTTGAGAGTATCACGCGAAACAAGCGAGAGGCGTGCTTTTTTTAGGAGAAAATGGAAATGTTAAGCATCCCGTGATGGATGGTCAATGCGTGCTCGGCGTTCGAGAATGAAGGGGTTGCTTCCTCGAGGCGAGTAGAAACTTTACTTGACTTGGGGTAGTTCCCTAACTCCAGAGTCTTTAACTGTACGCTCTGTTTTCCCATTCTTCGCCGCCAAAAAGCCACTCACGGCGAACTCTATTATCGCGAAATCATTGCTTATCGCTGCAGCATGCCGCAACACATTGAGCCCCCCTAAAAAAAAAAACAGTTTTCCCCAAATTTTTAAGCAAGACCGAAAATTGAACCATTTTGGTATTTGAACCATGTTAGTTCCGGTTCGGTGGATGTGTCGATAATGCACTGCAGGAAGCGTATTTTTTTAAATCTCTCTGCGAGGTTTTAAATGCCATATTTTTCAGTTTCACAGGTTCCACCATCGGGCATACCATCTACATACAAGCAGTCGGCAAAAATTAAGATAAAGCAAGATTATGGCGTAGTTTTGCATTCTGACCAGTGAAAATACAACTATATATGTATCACAGGTAGGTTTTGCAACTACAAGGGACTATTGTCACTTATTTTTCGAGTTATTTCCATATGGAATTAATTTTCCTTGTGACCGGAGTCATGAGACCATGAGTCATGCGGCATGAGTCATGAGTCATGAGTCATGAGTCATGAGTCATGAGTCATGAGCCCTAAGCCGCGCGGGAGTGGCACTACTCAAATCTAGTGCCACTTCTTGCCGACCTCTGATCTACAGCCACGAAAACACAGCCTGGTGTAGTAAAAGTCATCAACGCGACGCCCGATGCCAATCTGCGCCGCCACCACGGCCACGTGGGTGCAACGTCGCGACGCCGGCGGCTCGGAGGCGAATTTGTCACTGTCCACTTTGTTCTCCGCTCGGCTCCGTTCGGCGAGGAAACGGAAACAATTGCAGGCTCGACACGACACGACACGTGGCATGCACGGCTTGCTTGAACGATCGCATGCATACCTGCTGGCCAGTGGCGTCTACTGACATTTGTATTACACAGTCTCTTCCATGGCCCTCTTAATTCATTTCAACCCAGAAGAGCAATGGACGACTAGTGCTGTGCAGACGGCTCTATGGACGAGTAGAAAAAAAGGAATTCCAGAGTCAATCAACGAAGTGGGATCAATGCTTTTTTTATGGCGTTAAAAATCCCACAATGTTGATTGCCTCTGGAATGTTGGTGGTCCACTTCAATGAAAATCGTACTATGAGTGTAATGCAAACTCACGGAGTGTCCCGCAAGACAAACTTGGGGGCCCTGCGAAAAAAATGCTCATGTTTATGGCAATGGACGACTAGTGATCAAGGAATTCCAGAGTCAATCAACGTTGTGGGATTTTTAACGCCATAAGTCGGGAGAAAGCACGTTTGTGCAGTTAAAATTGTAGCTTTTGTTGAATTTACATTGCTTTTTTTCTATTTAATGCGTAAACAAGCAGTTTGCGTTTTTCCCAACTGCTTGCTGGTTTCCCTGAGTGTTGAATTGACATTTGCGCGTGTGATTTATTAACAATCCGATCAACTACCTTAATTATCGATATGGAAGCAGACGTAACGCCAGTGTTGGCGAGTAATGATTATATCTACAACTTTGCAACTAAGAAAACTACAAAGCTTTCTTGATCTACGTAGAAGAATGTTAAGAATTGTAGCACATCCACGAAACAATTTAATGTCTCCACAATTTACAGGCTCACACTTTCCCACTGCGTACGATATATTTTTTATCACGTATTTTCCGTTTGAACAGTCTTTGATCAGGAAGCCTTCCACCCCCTGAGAGGCCACAATGCCTTGCGGGGGCGGCTTGGATCGCCACTACGCCACTGTTGCTAAGCGATATAGCTGGTTCATTAGCGCTGCCTCCAATACCATGCATACAGTGCATGCAGTGTCAGCGAGTGCATGTGTGCTAATTTCATACCCTTCGTGTCGGCTAATTTGATTAATTAAGTCACATTATGTGCCATTTATCTCGAGCCGCGGCCGTGCAATGTTGCCGTGCGCTCTGCACGATTCGCAGCGCCCCGAAGAGTAATTGGTGTAACGAGACACTTCATTTGGCTTCCACGGCGCACTGCTTCGCTTCCCGCTACTCGATTGTTCTTCGCCGCTCGGAGTTTGCACTTCCAGCTATTTGTTATATCACCCCCTTGCACAAGAGAAAAATGTGCAATAAACATTCGATGACTTGCTCAGATGCTCGACGACATCGCTTTGGGATATCATATCAAACTGATACAAATACCACCTCACTAGGCTATTCAGTATAAAAAACTTTCATTCAGAACAAAGCTATAAGAGTACAACTTTTATGGGGCAGGTTTATTTGCAAACACGAAATCGTGTGTGCAATACTTTAAGACTCATCTCTAGCTCCTAAACTTAGCACTAGTTAAAAAAAAAAAAAAATTCAAACTAGGCTGAATGCGACTTTTTCCTCTGAAGAATTGAGGAGTTATCTACACGAAACGTCGGAAGTTTCAGTGGATTCTTAGCATTCAACCCAGTTTGCAATCAGATTTTATGAAATCGTGTTTTACCTGAGGACGCGAGGTGTGGCCGTAGATTGTTATGATGATTTGACAACAAATTATTTACTACAATGATTAATGCTGCAATTAATGATGCAATTAAATACCACAGTTATAACATCTCGAAATCCTCCAACACAAGTTAATAAAATATTTTACGGGAAGATTGATATGATTTCTCATTTTCTTACCAGTTACCGGAACGTGATTTAAGTGCCGTTATTTTCAAAATATAAACATCGGGGTTATTTCCAGAAAAGATTGATTCAAATTTGACATCGTGTTGAAATTAGCTCTAAGTATATAACGTAATGTAATCATCGTCAATTCTCATGAGAAGCGTGCACTCTCTGTAAAATGATCGAGTGTATTTTATGGAGGCATGTCACGCAGTTGCAATGTTGTTGATATAGCGGGTCTATTAAATATCATTTAGTTTGCACTTTATGTGCATGACTGCCCATGATATTTACCGAAGGCGCAGGTGAGTTTAATAAAACGGGAAAAACTTTTAGCCCGAAAAAAGCGACCACTTGGTCGAAATACTTAGTTTCAGATATAATTACGGAAAGCACCTACCGTTACCAGACATATACGAAACTATCAGTATTCCACGTGTCGAATTGTATTGCTTCCTGTTGTTTGATTATGATTATGTGGTTTTCAAAGACGCACTGTATTGACAACTGACCCTGTGGCACTGGTCTACTGGCGTCGGTGAATGGTAGGGTGACAATGAGGGTGATGATCTACACTTCTGGACACAGAAAACCGTCCCATCGAAATTTATACAAGTGCTATGAAGGTTTGTTTGAAATCAGTATAGGTAAGCCAGGTAGAGGCTGAGCACATGCCTAACAAAGCCACTTGCCTAGGTAAGCTGCCTTATGATGGAAAACCAATGTTATTATCAGTGGGGTTTTAACAAATCATATCAACAGTGCATACCGAATATTATATATTATATACCTATTTGCGACAAGGGAATGTGGTGTGTATTTGGTGTGCGATGTGTATAAAGTGATGTGGTGTATAATGTGTATTTGGCACAGTGCGCGCTTAGTTCCAAACTGCTTGCTGGTGTTGTACTGTGAGTGTTGAACTGATATTTAAACGCGTGTTGTATTAAATATCCGATCAATTACCTTTATAATTGATATGTACGTGGAATTAGTGCTGGTGTTAACTAGTAATTATTATTGACTACTTTGCACGTAAGAAAATTGGAATTCGGAAATTATCAAACTGGAACGATTTCATAATTCACATACAAAAAAGTTGTA
This sequence comes from Lednia tumana, assembly GCA_003287335.1. Lineage (NCBI taxonomy): Eukaryota > Metazoa > Arthropoda > Insecta > Plecoptera > Nemouridae > Lednia > Lednia tumana. Next base: position 6,433 of record QKMV01002949.1, read on the forward strand.
TGTTGTAGCACATCCATGAATATATTGTGAGTCTCCCCCAGTCGACCGACTCACACTTCGCCTTTGATGCCAATCAGTCTAGGCCGACCTTTGGCAGCGATCAGCTTACAGCTTACAGTGTAATAATTATTTCGTGCGTTTTTTTAATTTTCTGATGTCGGCACACACTTTTCCGTGACATCCAGTTTATTTCCAAGCATAATTCATGCTAATTTCATGTGTACATGAAATTAGCATGAACCAACATTAATCACATTATTAACATGTATACTATACGTAACAATCTCGTACAAAATATTTATATACCTGTCGCGGTGCGATTTGACAAATCTTTAAAGGGTGACAGAATTTCAAACCGTCAACAGAGAGATTGAGGGAAAAATTAACATGGGATACGAAGGGCGAACTATCGCACGTTAAACGGTGCATATTCGAATGATTTAGCGGGCAAACCAATTTCTTCCAATAACTCCTCGTCACAGTTGAGAATTTTTAGAACAACACAGATTTATTGTTCGCTTTTCCTATAGATGTGACTGCATCTTTTATAGATGCGACGATCCAATGTTGGGGGGTTCTAAGACGTTCGGGCTTTTTTGTATGAGCACTTTCCTCCCTAGTCAGTGTTCCTGGCTTTCTTGCCTAGGACTATATGCGCGATGCTATAATTATGCTTGCATGATAACCATACCAGTAGGTAAAACGGATCGTTATAAATTTCTTTTGACAAATGTCTACTTCTTAATCTTAGCACTAGTTTTCAAAACAAACTGTTTACTAAACTGGGTTAAACTGCTAGGAAGTCCACTATTAAACTCCCAACGTTTCGCAAACTGTACCGTAGGCACCATCAGGGACACTTCTGGAACCGGTTCTTAACCTAAATATCTGAATAAACGGTGCTGTCCAGAAATCACTTCTAGAAGAAGTGCCGCTGATGATGCCAACGCTACAGTTCGCGAAACGTTGGGAATTTATGAGTGGACTTCTTAGCAGCTTAACCCAGTTAAGTAAACAGTTTTTTAGAACAAGAATGGTTGTTTTTGCCAATTATTTATATACACTCAAGTAATTACCACGGACTAACGCATGGAACAGGTAGACGCGGCGTAGTGCACGCTCTGCATAGGGATTCTAGGACAAATCTCTTGGCCATGCCTCGCGAATGCTCTGCTATTATCAGGCTGCCAGTCGGACTACACAAGCTAGCTGCATTGCACCCCGCTAGTCGCGTTGCTAGTCGCGTTGACGTCGAAACTAATTGGTAGGACAAAACGGCGATTTGGTTCGTGGTATGGAGAGAAGAGTCCCACGTTCGATGTCCGGTCGCGGTGTTCCCCCCCCTCCCCCCCTAGTCTGCAGACTTGCGACGGGCACCTCCTCGACCACGGACCGGACTCAAGGCTGGTGGTACAGTAAGTTTCATTCAAGGGCGATGGGCACTCATTTTCTTTGTATATTATTTCTCCCCAGTACATTATGGCAATGACTTTTGCCATGCAGCTTTGCAAGGTTCCCAGATTTTCAAACGAGTAGTATAGCTAGTTATGAAACATCAGCAAAAATCATGAAAGTAATTAGGACCAAACAAAATTTGGCATCGTTCAGGACGCTTGCCGCCATTCAACATCTCAACGAAAAAAGCACCATGGTCTTACAGGTTCCCTGAGAGAATCTCTTCTTATAGTCTTTACTTGGTGTTGCAAATGACGACAGCTAACGAGGAACCTGGTTGCCATGCAGCTTGGGAGCACTTAGTATCGATTGTGCTTACTTGGCCAAACGCATTTTTATGAAATTATTGCGAATTTCGATCGTAAATAAAATCGTATCACACTCGTGTAAAACTAAACTCTGGGCTATTTGAATTAGTCCAAGAAATCACAGTTTCTCTGTATCATACGTGAATATCTTTTATATCCAATATATCTTTTATATCCAATTGAGGTGTAGGTGTTGTACCTCTAACCGTGGACGCTAATTAGGCACGGATTTACTCTGCTCGGCAATACCCGCGCTATGGCTGATCGGCTACCCACTGGCCTCGACGCCGTTGAACGCGTCCGGACACAAACTTGACGGCTGGAACTTATTGCCGATGCAATACTGTCCAATTCGCATTGCTTGCAATTGATTGTGAGAGACAAAACCAAAAGAGTTCGTTAACTTCACCACGCTAACGTCTCACAAGCTTTGCAGAGCAATTAGTCGAAGTTCGGGTACACACAGCAATGAGTTGCACAAAACTTGGCAAATTTATAAAAGAAAGCTTTGCCGAATCCATTTTGAGAACTTTAATCTAGACGCTTTCTGCAGTATTTTCTGCTGTTTAATCTATGCTTTTTTTTTAAGCAGACATCACGATACCGATATTGGGCCTAAATTTTGCTAAAATTCAACGCGAAATTGATACAGAAAAGTAGAACCAAATCCCGTGGTTTATCTGAAGCGAATTGCTATTCATAAATTGGCGTTTTGGTGCATTCAACTAACCCATGCTGGTGAACAATTCCCAATGCGATCAGGTGATTCCAGGTTCGATTACCGTCACACGTTTTCTCGTGATTTCTCACAATCATTGCGTTAGCAGCAGCTGAGGTAGTTCGAAACCACAGAACACAGCCGCCCTCTTTTATTTCCACTTCGTATTTCTAATCCTTCCGCTACAAGCTAACGAAAGAAAATGGAAACGTTCTATAAAGCCACGCAAATTTTATAGTACTCTGATTTTTTCTGATCCCTCTTTTAAAAATGACGTACTAGTATAAGCTAACGAAAGAAAATGAAAACGTTCTATAAAGACACGCAAATTTTATAGTACTCTGATTTTTTCTGATCCCTCTTTTAAAAATGACGTACTAGTCACATTAATATTTATTTTTGCCGAACTGTGTATAGGTAGTAATTTCTTTTAAAATTCATGTGGGCTTCTTGCTATTTACTATATTAAAAAGAAAATCTAAGATTAAATCATTTATATTTTGTGTTGTAGCTACCCGGGAAAGAAAAAAATGATTTGAAAATGCAATGAGAAAATGTAGTTGTACAAACAGCTTGAGATGCTGCCAAAGTCTTCCTGATGTAGAAAACGAACTCGACTTGTCCGTGGTCTTCAAGGCGACTTTTAAAATCAGAGTCGAAAGGGAACAAATAAAACTCCATAATAAATGCGTTGGGGCTTCATTTTAATCGACGGCGTGGAAATGGTTCAACTGGCAATTTTAAAAGTGGCCGATGGAGCCACCCGCTGAGCCTGAATTACACTTGACAGACAGCTAATTAATGGGCTGGCTCGCATGCAGTGAAATCAGTTCGTTTCGTCAGTTCGATCACGTGTGAGCAACGTCACATGTGAGCTACGTCACACACGCATGGTGACGTAGCCTGCACCCAGCACGCCGTACACATTGCATATAGTGCGTTTTTATTCAGAGACGTCATCGCCTACGGGCATTAATCCTGGCTTATGCTAAGCTTATACGCAGTCTTGGTAAGTTACTTTTATCAAGTATTGGCGTTACTTTACTCACTACTTGAGTAAAAAAGTATGTGTCCCAGTCCCTACTATTTTACGTTGTACCCTTAACAAAAGTAGTGGCACCACTTACTTTTACGTTTTGTTTAAAAGAAAACATCGCTAAGAATTGCTAAAAAATCGTTTAAAAACGTGCATAGGAAAACGAAGAGTTAAAATTTGACATTAGTTTTTAAAATTAAGTGTTTTAAAAAATAAGATCGGACATCCTGGCTCTGCAAGCTAGCTGCAGCAATTCATGCTGACATCTGGTGGAAAAGTAACGCGAACGTAACACGGCGCTATAATTTTCCAATCTTCGTGAAATCAAGTAACGACGCGGTCGCTACTTGTTTTTGGAGAAGTGACACTACTCGAAAATAAAATCAATCTAAAAATAGTGTCACTTCGTAACGCATTTAAGACTGTCTATAGGTGGCTGCCCCGATTTCCGATTAGATCTCGGAAAAAACGCACTATACGTCCAAGTAGCTGCAATGCTGTCGCAGGTGCCCGCCAATTGCCAGGCAACGCTGACTCACGACTCTCTGGATCGCAGCTCGACCGTAGCAAATGCATGCACCAACAGCCGTGGCAAAAAACAATCACCTCACCCCCCCCCCCCCTACCCCCCTTCAATTATCCACGAAACACTCAGCTGTCAACAAAAAACGGTTCAACACTTTGCAATGAACCTGAATTTTATGCTGCAGAGCTGGCCGGTTGTTGGGTTTTTTGTTTTGTTGTCTCATGAATCGATTCGAGGTTCAATTCTTTTGTGTCCGTCTGACATGCTAACGAGATCGAGTCTCGGATTTGTTTTGGACTAATTGGGTGGGCGGGCGGGTAACAAGGGAAACGGAGGGGGAGAGTATGCCTGATTAAAAGTATATAGCTCTTGTGATTCGGATTCACGTCCTCGACGGGAAGACGGGCGATCGTCGGCGGTGCCAAACGCGAGCGTGCGTGCGTACGCGTGTTTTTCCCGAATGTTAGCGGGAATCGTCACGCCGGTTTTCGCTCGATCACGGCGGCCAATCGGCGTGGCGGGCAAAGTGACTCCGTTCTTGACTCTATTGCCAATGATCGAACGCTCGAAAGCAGCTTGATCACGGCAATTCAGGGCAATTGAATCCATTACGACATCGGCAGTATTTAACAAGTGGCTATCCCACAGAGAACAAGGGAAATTGCTCTACCAACTGAGCTAAGCGAGGTAGTAGGGTAGCTCAGTTGGTACAGAAATTGCCATGTAAGCAAAAGGGCTGGGGTACGAGTCCTCGAGTAGACAAGTATTTTTGAAGTTATATTAATATTCTTCACGTCAATACTAGCCGTGTGAGTCGCTTTAAACTTGTAATCCTTGTCACCAATCAGCTTCTTTTGTTTCCAAGTTGTCCGGGTCATAAAATAATTTTGACGAAGTTTAGACATTGTTATATCGGCCCTTCAACGCAGAAAGCAATAACAACATACAAATATTAAAGCTGTCTCGTACTCTGAGATTTTAACACGTTAGTCCCCTGGCTATGACAGCTGTACTAAAAAACTGTGGAAGTCTTCACGATAGCTTGCTTCAACACTTAGCAAAGCCTATTCTATGTTTTCCGTTCACAGTGACCGTTCACTCTGTTTGTTGCCACGGTCAGGGCTAAACAAGGCATATCAAACGCGTCATTGGATTCTGCTTGCTCGAATAACATTGTTCGCATTCCACTTTGGTGTTCGATGGTGTGTACCAATAACAACGGCCACGAAGCTAAGTCAGTATGGCCAGCCGGTAAGAAGGTTACCACGACAACGACACCCCGGGCCATGACGCCACCCCCTAGTCACGTCGCTCATCCGTCGAACCGATCGACAATTATGAATGGCACTTCCAATCGCACTATTCAGTACCGACCCGTCGAAAATGGGCCGTAGGAAGGGTCTATCGGGGGCCATGGTCGCGTCCATCCACGTACGATCGCCTCATGGCAGCTGCATTGTGTCTCCGCATTGTTCCCCGCGCTCGGGGTAATTAGCGTTACCCCTTTCGTCAGCAGCGGCCGATGCGAGCCAAGGGGCAGAGTAACGCACATGCTGCGTACTATATTATATGAGCGCCAAGACTGACCGGTGGAGCAAATTAATCACTCCTGTCTGTTAATTATTGATCGCCTCGTCGTCGTCGTCGTGGCTAATTACTCGCGCCGTGGAATCTCACCACGGGGGGTGAGGGTGGGTGGGGGAGAGGTGTCAATCAGATAGCGGTCGAGATGGATGGGGTACGTGGCGTGGGGTGAAAAGTGTTTTGCGGGGGGG
>QKMV01002950.1:0-12249 GCA_003287335.1 Lednia tumana
TGCGTTGTTAAACACCGACGCCAATAGACCAGTGCCACAGGGCCAGTTGTCAATACAGTGCGTCGTTAAACACCACTTTAAAAAAAAAAATAAGAGCTGTTTACTGGATTGAAGCCCCAAGGTTTGCAATGCTGCAAGCACATACACTTCATGAAGAGAAAGAGCGAACTGTGAATAATATGAGGATTGAATGTGGGAGTATTTACTACGCTAGACCCCGGAATCTCGTTTGCTCATCGTGTCGCGTTTTCTTGTTCCAGTGCATTCCGTTCTGGCCGGAAACGGACTCGATGAAGATGTACGTCAAGTTCCGAGACAGCAAGCTGGTTTCGCAACACTTCCCAATCACGCACAACCACCAGACCGTGTTGCGAATGGACAAAGGGGTGAGCACCGGAAACTCTTAACCCCAGCACTGCACGTCACTTGGCTCAGACTTTGTGTGCTCATTGTGTGCTGACGTCAAAAGCAGTCATTTTGCTGCAACGTCAGTGTAACACCGCCGATAGTTTGGTAGCTTGGCACGTTATGTTTATGTTGTTGGTTGTACGAAGGGGTGCTGGATGAGAGGATAGCCGAGAATGAAAAGTCCAGTACTTGAAGTAAGAATGGTGTTTATACGTAGTAGTAATAATCGTAGTGATAGTGGTAATGGTAGCAGTAGTAGTCGTGGTAGATTTACAAGTCGAACAGTCTCTGGCCGTGGTCTAGTGAGCTCTACCACATCGCGCAGTTGAGTCCAGACTTTTGGACTCGACGAGCCAATCGCTGATGCCCACTCAGCAATCTATCCATTGCTATAGTCGATTCCAATCTATGCGCGATATAACTGTCTTTAGTAGTAGAATTCTAAATGACACGTTGTAACTTCCTGACAGTAATACTGCGGTAATACTCTAGAACAGCTTTACTGTAATAGGTATTACCGTTTCATTTTTCTGCGTGGATTTTTACGTTTTATTTTTGGTGCTTTTACGGTAAATGCTCTGTTCTGAAATGTTTCACGACGTTTCGGCAACGATAGCGTTGCTATCTTCAGGTGTTCTGGTCGTTTTTGTTGTTGTTGACGCTTTAACTTCACTTTGAAGCTCTTTTATTTTTTTATTTGCCTTGAACTAGTAAATATTTCAACTTTTCTTTCTTAGGAACTGGTAGTATAGAATGTAACAGAAAATTTATTTTTTGCTGCTACATTTTTGTGTATTTAAATCTACAGTAGGTACTTAAATGAAATCAAAAGTTTTTATTTCACTACTTCTAGTTCTATGAGCTATAAGTTACTGGTAATTTGACACCTGTGACATTGTACAATAAATCTGGTTAGGGAATTAGAAACCCTAGTTACATTGCGTTTGTTTGTAACAACTTAAACAATTTGTATAGTTAAAAACAAAGTTAAAATTATTAGATTCTCTCCTGAACGAAACTGGAAATTTATTTGGAAAAGTGACAACCTTTCAGGACTCACACAACTGGTTTCTTCTTCAGATTTTGAGCTAAGGAACAAAATAAAAAAATTGTCAGCATAATATACTTGAATTAAGATTGCCATATTTAGGCGAGCTTTATCAGCCTGACTCCAAAACCAGTTTCGGGTTCACTGCCTGCTAACAGCCGCCCTGGAAACTTTTGGAATTTTTTATTTGAAAACTTCAAAAAGGCCCCGCATGCGGAACACAGAATGCGTTCACGCGGTCGTAGCAGTGAAACGGCTAACAACACATCTCAGCCGACCAAACCGTGCCGTTCTTCCCCAGGGCGGACTGTGCGTGAACGTGAGTGGCGGCGGGGAGCAGCCGTTCTCGATCGCGGTGCGCCACTACTGCGGCGGCGACGCCCCCGTCCGCGTGGACAACCTGTGCGAGGACCTGTTCCTCAAGATCTACCAGCAGGACTGCGGGCAAGTGGCGTTGCTCAGCCCGTGCCAGTCCGTGCTGTGCACCTGGGACGACCCCACGCGCGAGCGGGCGCTGCTTTGGAACGTTTACAACAAGAAGTCCAAGGGGTATCTGGCACAGTTCTGGAAGGTAGGCACGCCTAGACGGACATGTTTTTGGGACTTGGGGATGACTAGGATTTTGTTTAACATTTTTAGACTCGTGTTGTATTAAAGGGCATGGTTTCCAAAACAGCAGATTTGCAGATTGGCAGATTTCATAGCATTCGAACCCAGTTTGTATGTCGGCTTTTTTTGAAAACTAGGATATTTATTCAAAAAAACTGTTAATTAACTGGGTTTATTTATACATACTTGGTTTTAATTAACTGGCACCCAGAAGAAGATTTCAGTATAGTTAGCAAAACGTTGACAGTTTGTTTGTTAGAAGTTTTCAGCAGTTTAACCCAGTTAATTAACAGTTTTTTTGAAAACTATAGTGCTGAAATTAGACAGACGACATAAGTCGTAAAACTAGGATATTTATTGTTCAGTTTCTTGGTTATAACACGTAAGCCCGCTAATAGTTAGATCTGGACAAAAGTTGATGGGAACTGAAGGTAGAAGTTTGCTGTTTAGAGAATTGTGGACGGTCGGCTTAAAACTGCCCTATGCTCCAGCATGGAGAATGGCTTTGTTTCATCGGCCTAGAGGTTCCGTAACTGATACTTTTTGTGTCCCAAAAGAGCTCAAAAAAACTAACTAATCAGTTTATTGAGCAAGGATATATAGTGGTACCTGAATAAGCCACAACCTAAAGATGCATATAGCCTAGTCTTAAATAATTCCCAAACTTAGCTGAAATGAGATACTTTCAAAAATTCGTAACTCCAAGTAAATCCAAACATTTAGCACCAATTTTAGTCAGGCATTTTTTCTGTTTAATTCACAAAACTGCAGCTATCTTTTCATTTTTCCCTTGAGGAAAATGTAAAAAATGATCCAAATATTTTGAGGAACCTAGTGGGTTTGAAGAATATTAAAATCACTTCACCTTGAGTAGGCAAATATTTTTGAAGTGGTTGAAATATTGATAAGGAATAAACTTTTAAAGCCAAATACACAGCTAGTTATAAGTTAGTTACACGTCTAGTTATACTAGCCGTGTATTTGGCTTTAAAAGTTTATTCCTTGTCATCTCAGCGTATCCCACGTAATTGGGAGTTCTTCGAGTTGGTTAGAGTGTAATACAGTATAGCATTGCTTGTTCTGGTGCGATCTTTGAAACATGTCAAAGCCACTTAGATCAATTCTCAATTGAGATCTACCACTCATATAGATTAAAATCACTCCCGAAAGGCCGTGCCTTGCTTAGCTCAGTGGTTTAGAGCATTTTCCGGGTAAGCAAAAGGTCCGGGGTTCAAGTCCTCGAGTAAGCAGGTATTTTTGAAGTGATTTTAATATGGTTGAAATATTCTTCAAATTAATACTGGCCGCGTACTTGGCTTGAATTTTGCAATCCTTGTCATGTGGTGGGTTTGTTTGCTTGCAGGACGGATTCGGGCAGGAGCGAGTGAGTTTCCACACGGTGAAGCAGACCAACGTGGCGACCAACGCAGCGGCCACCACGCCCACCGTTTCGGCAAAGCTCACGGCCGGACTCAAGCGGATCTCGTCCAAGTCTCCCGTCCTGGACGCCAGCAGCAGCAGCGATGACACCGAATCCGACGAACTCAAGCCCCAGGTAGCGACGGTGCAGGCTAACCAAGGAATCAGGGATACATTTGATTACAAATTTTCAACCATTTACACGGCTAGTATTAACGTGAATAATATTAACAGCACTACAAAAACGACCTGCCTACTCGACGTTTCGAACCCCGGAACTATTGCTTACATGGCACTTGCTCTGTGCTATAGACAACATTCAAAAAGGCTTAATCCAGATTCAATAAGGACTTTTTAAAATGTAACCCCATGAGAAAAGCATCACACACACGATTTTTATTATCTCTGGAATTACTTTTTGAATGTGGTCTTTTGAGAGATATGTAAGCAAGAGGTCGGGGGTTTGAGTCCTCAAGTAGGCAAGTATCTTTGTAGTGATATTAACATTCTTCAAGGGAACAGAATGTTTATTGAAATGCCGGAAAAGTTTGAGTGGATTTCTTAGCAATGAACCCTAGAATGTATTAAATCAGTTGAGTTGAAGATAAGTAAGTCCCATTGTTTGGGCTTGCAGCAGCTGAAAAAGACTCGCAAAGACAAGGTGATTGTCTACTGGGTGAGCTACCTGGAGCACCACCAGCGGGTGCTACTTTTCACGCAGGACGAACGGATCGCGTATCGGATGCGCGGAAGGATCGACGCCGAACGTAGCGTGCTGGAACTGTTTGTCTCGATGTGTGGCGTCGGAGTCTCCGTCGGCATGGACGCATCTCTCTGCCAGAAGGAGCTCGCGTATCTCAGCGTCACGGACTCGTCTGCCATGTGGGAGGTGCGTACAGTGGCCGTACGTCCTCTAGCCAGGAGGACGGTCCTCTAGCCAAGAGGGCGGTTCTCTTTTCTGATCTCTTGTCCTCTGTGAAGTCTGAGCATGATGCCAAATGTACTGAAAGTTTCCAAAACATGTGAAAAAAAAGCAATGTTTTTTAGCAAAGCACACAAAACGTGGCATGTCTCATATTTTGTGTATATAATTATTTTACAGCTACTGATGAACAAAGTTGAATTTGATGAGGATTACTAATTTACAGCCATTGCCTACACGGCTAGCTGTTTTATCGTGAAAAATGCTAAAAATACTGTTATTTAACTCAAGTGTCCCAGATAAAGCTAACAACACAGCTTGCAAAACTTTGGGCATTTATTTGTGCAGTTCTTAGCAGTTAAATAACAGTTTTTTTGAAAACCAGCGCTCAGATTAATAAGTAGACATGAGTCAAGAAATTGTGGAGAATACTATTTGCACCTGTTTAGTTGGTAGAGCAACGGCCATGTAAGCCGAAGTTCCGGGGTTCGAGTCCTCGAGCAGGCAGGTATTTTTGAAGTGATATTAATATTCTTCGCGTTTAAAGTAAAATTTAATGAAATCACTCTTTGAAATACGAGATCTGAGGCCGCCATCGTCTGGCCCCAATGTTACCTCAAACGTCTAGATTTTCTCCCAAAAATAATCGTACACTCAGCATTTTCTTGGAGACTATGCCTCCAAACCCTTCCAGTTTTTGTCCATTTCAGCGCCAAAGCCCAGTTTTGCTGACTGAAAATCTGGAAGCATGCAGCTCCGAAATTTTGCCTACTATTTTCGTTTAGAAAAAAGTGGGAATCCTAAAGATGTATGTAGCTGATAGGGTAGTCCAGTGTTCAACTCGCAGGCGTCTGCGTTCATACCTTGTGCCCCTTTTTCTCTTCTTGACAATTATTTCTATTTTTTGTTTGTTTTAGAGCCTCTCCAGCCCAAGCAGAAAGTCCAAATAACTTCCAGTTTGAACCATCCCTGTTCCAGATAAATACTTTACCGTGCAACATATAGCTTTTGGGGAAAATTTGTTGACTAGTTTTTTTTTTTTTTTAAATTACCTTAACTGGAAAAGTCCCTTAAGATTAACCGGCAGAATAATTTAACACAAAACATGAAAAAATCCAAAATAGAAATGTTTTCTTACGGGCTCCGCTCATCACCACTTGCACTACAGCATTTCCAAGGGAATTCCCTTCAATTCCCAGTCAAAGTTGCAGTCGAGTATTTTATTCTGAAAGAAGAATTACTTCTTGGTCATGGAGACGTAAAATTAATAATCAATTCTTTTTGATTTTGATTTTGATTTTTCATGAATTGTTTTTGAGCAGTACCTACCAAATTCCAAATTCTGAAGTGAGATGATTGCAAATTCTGCTCACGCTGGAAACATGGATAGATGTAGAAAGGAGATCAGGATAAGATGGTGTCGAATGATGACCTACCCCGTAATTCCAGGTGATGGTAGCTCATCGGTGGAAGCTGCTGACTCTGGAGCTGGCATCGTGGATAGAAGACAAGTGGAAACAAGACCACAAGAAGGCACAGATGAAAGACTACGTCCACGTCGACTTCGAGAAGATGCACATGACCAAACCTTTCTACGGCGAGCTGAGAAGACGTTACTACCCGGGCGTTTGGCTGCAGTATCGCAAATCAGAGCACCAGACTTACGTGCATTGCAAAGTGAATAGGATACAGGTCAGTGAAAGCTAGCGTATTTTGTCAGTGATATTAGATATTTTTCCTTTTAGGTTCAATCGACTTAAAAACTGGATTTCAATTAACCGATTTATATTGAAAAGAATTTAATGCTCAAAAGGTTTGTTTCGGAAATCGTGCGTTGGTCTGCAATCAGTGCTGCATGCTCAAATGCTGCACCGAGTGTGAATTTGGAATTTGTTTGTGCAGTTCTTAGCATACAGTTAAATAAAAGTTTTTTTGAAAACTAGTGCTAAGATTAAGAAGTAGACATGAGTCTAAAGAAATTGATAACTATACCTGGTCATGTTTAGAAAAAACAAGAACTTGAGTAAAATCACAAATTTTCCAATACAGAATTTTAAAAAATTGTTTATAAAGGTAGTAAAACAAAAAAAAATGTTAAAAGACATCTATTAATTATTACATTTTTGAGACTCATATCTCCTGACTAATTTCAGCACTATAGTTTTTAAAAAAACTGTTTAGTGTCAGTTAAGTTTTCAGCAGTTTAACCCAGTTATTAACAGTTTTTTTAAAAACATCTATTAATCTTTTCTAAGCCCGTAACCAAATCATGTGACACCCCTAGCCAGTCTGGTTGGTTGGCAATTTATAGTTGGCAGACCTACTAAATACAAAGGAAAAAATAAACATCTTTTTTAAATGCAAGCACTTGAGTTAACTCAGGTATTTTGAATCAAAGAATTTAAAAAATTGACATGTAGGTACGATTAAACAACAACAAAAGAAACTATTATACCCAGCGACGTTTCTAACCCCGTAACTGAATAAGTTAACACCCCTAGTAAGCGTTTTTTTCTGTGGCGCAGGTTGACAATCAGCTCCACGACGCCGTCTTCCCCACCGTTCTTTATCCGACACCCGTGCCGCAGCACCTGGTGCGCCGCGTGGGCACCAAGCCTTGCCTGGAGCTCGCGTTCATGAAGCGACATCGGCCGCACTACAACCAGGACGTCTACAAGTGAGTCTCCTCCCCGTACAGACAATTACGCCTGGAGGTCAATTCACGAACATTTTCTTAGCCCTGCCTAGCCCTGTGTTGTGGTATAGGGGGTGGCTCTATGGGGCTGTGAGAGTTAGGTCTGGGACAATTCACGTAGCAGGCTTCTAAATCAGTAATTACTTTACTAATTAATGTACAGTTCTTCATTTGATTGCTAAATACACTTAAAGAAACATTTCAGTTAATTCTAACGACAGCAAGAAGAAATGAAACAAATTAAAGCAGTAAATAATGAAAGAAAGATTTTGAACTTGCTAATTCTTACCAACCCTGCTTCGAGCTAGGTTTAAGCATGAATATGTGGTCAGTTTAATACGGCTGTCTCTTATCGACTTTCGGTTAGTTTTATACTATGGTTCACTCATTGTTATTGGTAAATAATTGCTCATTTTAACAGATTTATTACTATTTGACTGCGATAACGCATGTTACCATATTTCGTGAATTGTCTCAGGCATGACTCTCACAGCCTCATGGAGCCACCCCCTATGGCACAACACAGGGCTAGGTAGGGCTAAGAAAATTTAAGTGAAGTGACCCCCTGGGTATGCAACGCGTTACGTTACCACGATACATTTAGGTCACGTTTTCGGCTCGTGGCACTAACCTAAGAACTACGTAACGAGAGAACTAGCGACGTGTTAAGACTTATTTAAGCAAGGATGTGAAAAAATAAATGAAATAATAACCTCTCAGAGAAAAAAGGATTGCTTTAGCTTTTAAGGGGTGACTTCAAATCGATTTTGTAGCAAGCATTTTAGGAAAATTGCTAAGTATAGTCCCCAATACTAGAAAAAGCTGTTAAAAATTTTTGCCTTTTCGAAGAACATTGTGTAAGAAGAAAGTAAAATTGAAAGTGGTTTAACTCTCCGGCCTTTGAGGGTTAAGTGATTTTGTTTTTTACCCATTGAAATGTAAAACAATGAATTTTTCTATCTCCCTGTGGCTGTATGACCTTATTCTAATGACGGTTCTAATTTAGATAAACTTAGCAACAGTTTTCAAAAAAACTGTTAGTAAATAGGTTTCACTGCTGAGAACTTCTAGCAAACAATCTGCCAACGTTTCGCTAACTATATTGAAAGCTTCTTCGGGGCGATTGCTGTCAGTATAGTTAGCGAAACATTGGCAGTTTGTTTGCTAGAAGTTCTCAGCAGTGAAACCCATTTACTAACAGTTTTTTTGAAAACTAGTGCTGAAATTAGGCAGAAGACACGAGTCTTAAGAAATTAGTTATCAACAGTTCTTTTGATCTTGAGCATCATCACACTTAGGAAATTTTCCTAGAATTTTTCCACAAAATACTTTTCCGTAAAAAGCATCCGTATGTAGAAGTGTACAAAAAAGTGCAAGAAGAAATGCAAAAAGAGGCAGTAATATTAGGCCTTAGCCTCATAGGATACTTACACAGGTCTTTTCAAGCTACAGAGGCATGTGTTGTATTGTATTCTATGGCATTTTAATGAATTATTATTATTATTGAATTTATTGAATTGTATCGTATTATTTATTTTTCCTTCAGACAAGCATGAAATATCCATATGAGAGCTGTCAGTTTTATAATTGGGTTCATAGTGTTATATCTTCAGATTTAAAATTATTGGTAAAAGTAGAATGAATGAGGTAATAGTAATTAATAATGATATCTTTGTCATCTCAGCATTAAGCGTATTCCATGTGTTTGGGAGTTAGTCAGGTTAGTTAGATTGTGATTGCAGCATAGCATCACTTGTTCCAGAGCAATCTTTGAAATATGTCAAAGCCTCATGGTTAAAATTCGCCTTGTGAGATCTATCACTCATATATATTAATTCACTTCCGAAATATCATACCTTGCCCAGCTCAGTAGGTAGAGATATTGCCATGTAAGCCAGAGCGCCGGGGTTCGAGTCCCCGAGTTGATAAGTATTTTTGAAGTGATATCAATATTCTTCACGTTAGTACTAGCCGTGTAATTGGCTTTAAATTTGTAATCTTGTCATTGATATTAATAACAATGTGTTTGCCACCAGGTTCGTAAAACTGCTGGTGCAAGAGTTTTCCATCCAGCTGGACAAAGGCTTCCTGCTCTCGATGTACGGAGTCTGGTCTCGGTGGCACGAAGAAGAAAAGCCATCTTTGCGGATACGGTCAGACATCGCGATGCTGCATGCGCCAATCTCCCTGATATCAGCCAAGGTACGTAACAAATTCTTTAAACTCGCGTCTATCTCCGGATCGTAGCAATAGTTTTCAAGAAACAATTTAGAAACTGGGCTAGAGCAGACTGAAATCTTCAAAAATGTAATTAATTCATCAAATTACTTACGTATTTTTCAAGTGTAATTTAAGATTGCTCCGTGGCACCATCTTGTTTTTTGTCTCTCTCTCTCTAATGGATAGGTAGAAGTCCAAAAGCAACGTTCGTGTCCTTTCGTTTATAGCGGGCGTTAAGCTAGGCTCAAAAATGTGCAACAAAAATCGGTGGAAAGCTATAAATAACCTCTATGGTATCAATTTAATTTCAAATGATTGTCAATTGTAACTGTAAAGCAATAAGCTGATTAGTGAAGCACTGTTTTGCCGCGAATAGAATAATAACTTAAGAACGGTTGGTTTTGGAGACTTGAAAAAAAATCACGAGCAACCTCTTAACAAGAATGCATAATATGATGGTTTGCACATTTTCCGCTTTGATTCGGCTGGTAAGAAAATCAAACATTTCGTTTTTTCCACAGATA
Organism: Lednia tumana; assembly: GCA_003287335.1. Classification (NCBI taxonomy): domain Eukaryota; kingdom Metazoa; phylum Arthropoda; class Insecta; order Plecoptera; family Nemouridae; genus Lednia; species Lednia tumana. The sequence goes on from QKMV01002950.1 coordinate 9,846, forward strand.
TCTGTACTACTTCTAAACGAAGCTTCATATCGAAATGTCACTACCATTATATTAACGATAACACATACACTGACCTTAGAAAAAATAATAAATAAATCAATATGGCCCAGCGGAAAATGTCTGAAGTGCAACCGAGAGGTAAATAATTCAGTTAGGTTGTCCACATTTTACACTGAATTTCTCCTCAAATGCCTTGCACGTACATCATTTAATAGCGAAATAAGGGCGCGTTGAGAGCTGTAAGGTGGCTTCGAAAGAATTAGTTCTGAACGTTCCCAACTCGCAATACATTCAGACTTAGTTTTCATACAGTTGAGAGCGGCACAGCGATCTTGGCGTTTTCTCTATTTACTACAGGTATGCATTTTGTTTACTACAGGATTTGTTATCTTAGTCACTTCCAGAACACGAATGGCAAAGGACATCGTAACCGTAGCTCGTGGTCGATTATATGTATATTTGATAAGGATAACCAAATTAAAGCCAAATACATGGCTAGTATTAATTTGAAGAATATTAAAATTACTTCAAAAATACCTCCTTACTCGAGGACTCGAACCCTGGACTTTTTGCTAACATGGCAAATGCTCTAAACCACTGAGCTAAGCAAGGTACGGCATTTCGGAAGTGATTTTAATCTATATGAGTGATAGATCTCACAGGGATAAATTGTGAACCAAGAGGCTTTGACATTTTTCAAAGATCGCACTGGAACAAGTAATGCTTACTGCATTACACTCTAACCAACTTGAGTACCTCCCAATTACGTGGGGTACGCTGAGATGACAAGGATAACAAAATTTAAGCCAAACACAGGCTAATATTAATTTGAAGAATATTAGAATCACTTCAAAAATAGGTACCTGCTTCCTCGAGGACTTGAAATCTGGACCTTTTGCTAACATGGCAACTGCTCTACCACCTCTAGGCTAGGGGGGGAGCTTATAAGAAATAGATTTCAATTTCACTGATTATAAAAATTTACCTGATTCATCATTCATCAGTCAATGCGCGTAAATGATTGTGCCACTTGACCTTTTGATGCGAGTGCAACACTAAAACCATCGTAATGCATTTAATTCCGTCCTTACCTCTAATGTATAGGCTGACAACTTTGATCGAAAACCGCCAAATCTCAAGCTGAGAGCTTGTCTGAGGTGAGCAAAATATAGAAGGGGAAAATGAAAACCGAGTCCCTGCCTCTCACGCGGATACGATTCATGTCACCATCTCTCGGATCCGGATGGCATTTATTCAAGCAATATGGTGCAATCTTAAGACTTCCATGATTTATACAAGCATTTATACAATTTAAATTACAAATAGATGCATTTATACAAGCATTTGCATTTATACAAGCGTTTGCATTTTTGCTTTTTTACGTCTTCAAACTCCTGGAAACTATTTGTTGCAGATATAATTTTGAAGACCTAGGACCACCATCAGACAAACAATATTCTTGTATTTGCTCCAAAAATCTTACTGATAACAAAAAAAAATCTCACATATAATCAGTTTCGGGCAGTACAAATGTGCCAAAGTTGTGTCTAAAGTTATACTTGGAAGTGGTTGGAATAAAAGGGTGCATTCATTTCAAATGAAAATCCTTTTAAAGTATGCACGAAGATTTTAAAATTTCTTTTGAGCAAGATAACAAATTTTCATTATGTTTTCATAATAAACTTGAAAGTAGCATGAAAAGTGCTTTTCCCAGAAGTAAGATCATGCATTTCTTCTAATAACAGAATGCCATTGCGGGCCATGAAGGATTGTTAATCGCTGGGAATCGCTGTTAATCGCCATTGATTTTGAAATTGTCCAATTCTTCGGCGGTAATGTCACCATTCTTGAAGTAACGCTCCAGAACATCCTCTGTGCCCGTGAAGCCAGCCCTCTCTAGGTAATCTGTTGCCTCGCTGAAAGACACCTTTTCGTCGCCATCTCTATCAGCTAACTTAACAGCTTCAGCTCCAGTGACGTTTGCAACAAACTGTTCCAAGGGGTCCTGTAGATGATATAATTCGGTGACACAGCCTGCCATGCAACACTCCACTGGAACAAAATGAAAAAGTTTGTGAGATTTTAATTGGTCGGGTTCCGCGAGATGCTGCAAGCCAATGACGAAGATAAACGCAGTGCTGTTGATGAACAAGAATGGTATATGTATGTTGATTTGATACAATGGAAACACAATGCAGTAAAGTGTCGGGCTGAAAGAACTCGCGGGGTTTAATTAAGGCAAAATATCGCTAAACAAGTGATGATAAAAGTTTCACCCATACAGGGTTGCTCTTTCCTGGCAGCCTAAGTTTTAAAAACTAGGTTTCAATTGACAAGGAATAAACTTTTAAAGCCAAATACACGGCTATTTATAATTTTAAGAATATTAAAATCACTTCAAAAT
>QKMV01002951.1:0-12248 GCA_003287335.1 Lednia tumana
GCCGCCGCCGCCGCCGCCGCCGCCGCCGCCGCCGCCACCGTCACCGCCGTTGCTACCGTCGTCGTCGTCGAAATCCTTTAACTTGATCTGGTCGGTTGCGTTTTCTGCGGTTTTCCCGCCAGGTAGTTCCGAGAGTATACCCAGTAAAACCTCTTGTTCCTTCGACGCAGTATTGCCTTTTAGCTCGCATGGGCGCAATATTGCCTGTTAGCTCGCATGGGTCACTGGTTGTTTGTGGGCACAAAACGTTGAAAGGGAATCGGAAAGTGAGATTTCATGTCTTGGGGGTCTATTTTGTAGTCGGTTTGGAAATTAATTCAGATTTTTCGATCCGTAATTATTGCTGAGAAATAATTTGGCAGCTTTGTTGGTGAAGCAACGCCAAGAAACTGCTCGTATGCATCCATTCGTATGGAAATCTCTCGGAAAAGTGGAACATTTTTAGACTTGTTGGTATGCCAGTTGCATTTAGTATTGCGGGAATGTATTGTGAGATTGACGTGCGCTGTAGTTTTATGTAAGTTATAGTCGTCGGGTGAAATTGCCGGGAGTGGAACGTAAATACAGAAACTCGGAAAGTTCGAGTAGGATTGCTTTCAGAGATAAATAAATAGGGACGAGGTATGCTGAAAGCTGCTAACAAAGAAAAAATATTGACTCAGAAGCTAATAAACGTTGCTAGAACATGGTTCCGTGGGACATTGCACACAGAAAACCTTGTCAAATAAATATAAGTTACGAATTAATTAAAGAAACAACTGTCAACCTCTATACATTTTTATTAAAAAAACTACAACATATATTTTGTTTTGTTTGGATTATCTATTATGCAGGGTAATTAGGTATCAAATCCAGTCTAGCACGAACGTGAACGATTCATTTGCAATTCAATATTATTTCCATATCAATTGTGTATGTACTACTTAAGCCATAAAAAGGACAACATAGACTGTGTATTCTGGACAATGTAGGTTAACGATGAGGTGGGCATTGGCTCCGGAGAGCTTTGGCCAGTAGAGCCTACCCGGGACTAGGGAGGTTGCAAGGAGTGCATGTGTTGCCGGGCTGAGCCGGATAGCGTATCGCATAGTATCGGCCCGTAGCGTCGCTTCGCGTCGCGTCGCGTCGCGTCGTGGCGCCTGCTCCGTGGCGACGCTCGGAACTAAGCCACGTCGACGACGTCGTCGGGCGTCGAGCGTCGCGGCGGACCGATTGACGGCAGTAGAGCATGCGGGCTTGACGCGGCGAGTTACAGACACGACGTTCGGTGTTCAGCTCTGGTCATCATTCACTGAAAGCCCGCCTTTTTGACACAGTCAGTGTGTGCGTGGGAAAACCGGTGACAATGTGAAATGTGTGCGATGAAAGTTATTCGATCGTTGTAGTCGTGATGTTTGCGAATCCGAAATAGTTTTCTACGGTTATTATTTGCGTTGTTTACCAAGCTGACAATTGAGTGTTTCGTTGAATGGTACACGACGGCGTCGTCGTTCGGTAGTCGAGAAATGCATCTCAGATGAGACAGTTTCCACTATTCGAGTGCAACGATAGCGTTCGCGTGCAATTAGTAGTAACGAGCGCGAATGTTCGGACATCCCAGAAATGTGCTTGACCCGAAACCCTCCGTACAAATCGCGTTGATCGGTTTCCAAAGCGTGTCGGTATCAAATTAATGGCTGTATTGCGAACCAGAACTATGTGGTTGACGGGCGCGATTCTCACATTAGCAGTCTGGACGTCGCACGGTTTCGTCCTCGAAGGCTCCCAAACATCGTACGCACAATTCCGAAAATGGAACGCCGGCCTGAACGGTTCATTAGAGCTCGAATTAAAAACAAATCAGCCCAACGGACTATTGCTATACACGGACGACGGAGGTACCTACGACTTTTTCGAACTGAAATTAGTCGAAGGCGCGCTCAGATTACGATATAATCTCGGCGGCGGGGCACAGATTCTGACCGTCGGTCGTGACCTGAATGACGGGCATTGGCATAAAGTCCAAGTCCAAAGAGACGGCGAGAAGACGTCGCTGACAGTTGACGGGGACACGCAGACGAGGGCGTCTCGAGGGAAAGAATTCCTGTTTGGTCGTCTAGCATCCAACTCTGACGTGTACGTGGGTGGAATGCCGGCGTGGTACAACACTAAGCTCACCCTCTTGGCTCTTCCGAGCGTGATCTTCGAACCGCGGTTCGGTGGTGCCGTGCGGAACCTCGTCTACGCCGACGAGGAGGGTGGAATGCCGAGGAGACAGGAGATGAAGATGAAAGACTTTAAGGTAAAAAGCTGATAAACACTTTCAGGATGTATGTGTGTGGATGAGAATGAGATTTCGATAAATGCTTTACAGTCGGAGACCTCTATGCGGAGACCACATCAATCGCGTAGTTTGTCTGCATCGTATTCGGCGGTCGACTTCCGGGGCGCTGAGTCGACGATGCGTTGCTTTGCATGTATTTGATGTTAAGGTATCAACTGGGAGCACGATGTACTCAATAGTTTCCGACTAAAACGGAAAACTAAGCTATAGATAAAGCTGGATTTTCACGGAATTTACTCTGGAAAATTCGCAGCGTTTTCCCACCAGCTATTGCCAAATTATTATGAGCGTGTATTAGAAATGTCCAGACTTCTTACGTCCTCCGAACTGCCCCGTGGTTACCATGTGGTAACAGCCACCTCTTTTGTTTCAGAGTTGTTCGGAGGTGGAACATGTAATTTAAATTTTCTACTCTTAGCCAATCAGCAAGCGTGTTATTTAAGTTGTTGTCGTTTGGCTTCACTGGCTGGCTGGACGTCTAGGTTGACAGCGAAATAACCGTTGTGGATTTCACAACGTTTTTCTCTTGGAAGCATTCTCACCAAATCAGCGTAGCTGCTGCCTGAGTTGCGATCGACTCTGGGCAGTATAAGTCACTGTTACGAACCGTTACCGGTCCGTTAGCGGTTCGTAACCGACCGTTACCTACTCCGAACATTACCGTACCGACCGACTCTAAAACAAGAATTGACAGGAATTAGGTAACAGTCATTTTGTAGTCAGGGCACTTGAACAGCCATCAGAACCAGGCAGTCTCATGCAAACAAACCCATCGATTCGGTTTGTTTCAACAGACTGCACGAAGACATTGCGGAAAGCTAATAGAATATGAAAGCAGCGTTGAACTTTACCTTCGAATTTCTTAATTGCTACGATATAGTATCGTCTAAGAATTACCATTAATTGGCTATCAATCACAGGTGCTGTAAGTGGTTGACTGGATACGAAAGCCTATTGCTTATGTAAGCTATTTCCAGCTGTTGAGTGGGAAGACATTTCGCGGTATAGCATAAAAGCTGCGAGCCATAAATCACGCTGCGATATACGGGTAACGATTTCGGTACATTTTCTCCGATGCAAATCAAAGTACCTCCAATCTATGCATGTATGCTGCATATACCAAGCCCAGTAAGTTAAGCCCGCATCGACCCCTGCCTCGAAACCAACGGAAGCTAGGGAGTCATAAAATAGCATCCATGATGTTACAGGTAGAGTTCTGGCTTATCTAGATACATTTTGTGGTCTTTTATCTTTAGCTAGATAAACTTGGCCATCGTTATATTTTATCTAGATTAAAATTAGCGTTAACTTTGCTACTTATCGAGAGATGAGATTTTCATTCTTTTAGTTTTGTCCTAAGCGTTCAAGCTTTGTGATTTAAAATTATACGATTTCACCGATAAAATAGACAAATGGTACTACTTTTGAACTGGCAATTCTAGCAAGATGAGTACCCATCGCTTGCCTGGCCATAAATAACCTATCCATCGGGTTGCGACGCTAAGGCGTCAATACCAGTTCCGAGGGTCAAGAAGTATGCTTCAAAAATGTTACCTCGATCTTTTTTACTTCATCTAAATTCTAGATTAAACTATGGTTGTGACAAGGATTAAACATTTAAAGCCAAATACACGGCTAGTAATAATTTTAAGAATATTAAAATCACTTTAAAAATACCTCCTTACGCGAGGACTCGAACCCTGGACCTTTTGCTAACCGGGCAAATGCTCTAACCACTGAGCTAAGCAATTAGACGTAGAAGCAAGCAAGTAGACTCGAATGGGTTCGAGTCCTCGAATAAGCAGGTATTTTTGAAGTGATTTTAATATTCTTAAAATGTATGGTTATCTTCAACTTTGATCTAGATATTTATTTTGATCTTACATATTGCTGTTGTACAGATCACTTTTTCTGCGTTTTCTTAATCTTTACATAGCTAATAAAAAAAATTATCCGACACGCTCAGGGTCTGGTCAAAGACTTTCAGCCGACTGTTGAGTGGGCGCGGTTTAGAAGCACCGCCTTTGAAGCAAACCGACACCGAGATTCGGTTAGCGCCGGGGAGAGTGTTTGCACGACGAAAATGTCGTGTATGTACGGCGCGCCGTACGCCGTACGCCGTACGCCGTACGCACACACATTTAGCGTAATTAAATACCATTTATCTGGTTTAGAAGAGGAAGCGCCGTGCCATTGCGTTGGCCGGAAATAAGTAAGGAAATAGGTTTTGCCGCGCGCAGAGACTGACTGGCTGGCACGAAGTGTCTTGACTCTCGACTCTTGACACGACGGCCGGGGGTTGAAATGGCGCCCATCAGCCACCCAAAAATACAGCCAAGCACGGGTTAACCCATCATCTCCATAGTAAGGGAAAAATAAAGACGATTTTGGGTAGTAAAAGTGGTAAAAATGGGCTAGAAATTGGATGGCTAACTAAGTAAAAACGACAAAAAGTGTTGTAAAAAATCATCCATATACATTTTAAAACAGTAGTTAAAGTAGTTTAGAAAAGTAAGTTTAAAATCCGATAGGTTAAGAACGGATTTCATACAAGGTATTATAAAACTTGGTCTGCGAATGTCTGTTGATGTTTTTCGATATCACATCATTATTTCCTGCAAAGCGCCACTTTTCGATCGACTTGATGCATTTTTGTACCCCTCACGACTCGTTTAACTAAATCGGAGTACAGTGTAAATATGTTGTACCATGCAATGAAGCAAAAAACCAATCTGAATAAACAAAATAACACGAAACGACTCTACTGTTGCGTTTCGTGTATTTTTATCACCAAACTTGAAGACTGCGCAAAAATAGCATCATTTATTGAAATATTCAACTTTCTCTCTTCAAATAAAACGGTGCGCCTACTGCATATAGTAACGGATGCTTATAGTAGCTTGCATTGTTATTTTCAACTAATGCATACCATATAATGAGGCTGCAATGCTAATGTCTTAGATGGAAATTGTGTTGGCTCGGCTGTCGTTATATGGTAACAGCTTGCTCGTAGTGTCAATTAGAGCATTAGGGACATCAGATGCAGCTTCGAGCGTGCAAGGACTGTTTCCAGGGTACCAGCTGCAAACCAAGCCATTAAGCCACCTCTCTGCCAATTAATGCGATGGCAAGGCGACCTCAAACTATTCTCACCCCAATAACTGAGTACATACCGTCGAGTGAGCTTTGCAGATTGGTAAACTTGGTTGAAATGAAGCTCTCGGCCGGTTGGATTTTGTGAGTGGAGAAAGGAGGCTATATCGCTATAGGATATCGAACATCTTTGTTAAAAACTCTTTCCTTTCACGAAAGGTTTGTCAAAATGGTGCAGAGCAACAAATAAAATGTAAAAATAGCTCTACTTGCTGATGGTAGATTAAAGACAAGAAACTTTGGATGAAAGACGGGTAGGTTAATATAAATACAACTGGTAAACATATGGATAGGATGGTAACGAGAAATTTTAATTAAACGCTTTGACGTTGACAAAACTATATTATCGGTCTTTTTGGAATAACATATATTTTGACAAAATTGGTGAAAGAAATCGGGGATCCACCTTCGAACACCTACAAAAATTCGACGACATCAGTGTTTTCTATTCCGAGCTGTCAGCACCTGAGGGTATCTGACCATTGACCTCTAGCTACCTGGTTACCCCGATTTTTAGTGACAGGTCGAAGAATCGCATTAAAACAAGTTATGCCTAAATTGATTGATTTACGTAATAATTTTTTGACACAAATAACTCAGCCTACATTGCCTACGCAATGGGCTTTTAATGAAGTTTTAACTAAACTAACTATAATTTTCAGACAGATTTCAAACTCATTTTTAAAAACTATCAGAACAATGAATGGCGTCATTTGTATCTACGGAATTAAGCTAAGGCGTTTTTAAGCTACGAAATAGATGCTCATTTTAAAAGTGGCGTGGATCAGAAAGAAACTTTTTTTTTCATATTTAGCCAATTACACTAAAGATGTAAAATTAATATGAGATCTGCGCACTGTTGCGTTTGGTGGAGTTGCCGAATTAGAAGATAGATATAGCAAAGTGGGTATATTTAGGAACATGTGTCAAGAGCTTGTTGTTAGCCTTTATAAAAATGTACCCCACCCAGCTGAATACTTTTGAAAATGGTATTTGGAAGCAGAATTAACGTGTTCATGTCTGTGCTGTGTGGAAAAAATTTCGTCAAGCAATGGCGGGAAATGTACTGGCAGCAATAAATCAAGTAGAGACCATTCTTCTACTAGAGCTGACTCAATTTCACTTCCACTTCACTAATTGAATTGTCTTCACTCTCACTACTGTCCTATTTAGCAAAAAAAAAACAAAAAAAAAACAACAAATCTATCTGAAAATGCATCCGCATGCTAGACAAAAATTTGTCGATTTTTTCTTGTTTTCGAACATCTCCAGAATTCACAGTCTACTAACTCTTAAACTTTTTCCGCAACTTTGCACTAGCTTTTTTCTTCCAGGATACACTTTTTTCACATTTCTATCCCACTTCCTAACAAAATTCGCTACTTTCTTTCCATTCAAATGGCACCGACTCAACTTCTCATTGTAACTCTAATTCTAATTTGCTGCCAGTATGATTTGAAGCCGGCGTCAATTGACGGAATTCTTTCTATGTTACAGTGCGGTGCATTCCATTGTTCAGGGACGACGAACCTGGCTCGCGGCAAGTCTACGCGGGTGAGTTCGTTTCTCCAGCTTTGAGCCTTTCAGACGTCTGACGCCGCGACGCCAACGCCGACGCCGACGCCGACGCCGATGCCGACGCTACTTATCACGATCACTAGATGCTCTAAGCGGCGAAATGCGATTAGATTTCACGCGCGTAGCTTACGCACAGCATGTCTTTACACGCGTTTTGAAGTACCTAGATGTCAAGCATTGCTGGTGGGCCGAAGGTTAAGGGTGCTTGTGCAGCAGGCGAAAAAACCCAGCCGGCTTTCTATTTAAACGCAGCCCAACCGCGTCAGCTTCAAGAAATTAACCAGAATACACAATTATTCAAGTGGGTTCCACTTTCACGTTCAGATAAAGTCTACAATTTTTGAATATTTTTTTTCTTGTTGATTAACGGTCGAAATTGGTCATGATAGGAGCTGAATCACGTTTGTTTTATTTCATAGGACTGCCGAGCATGTGCGATGGATGGTTATGTGACACTTCTTGCAGATCTCTGTCAGAAAATTTGACTGTGACATGCACGAAAATATTTATAAAGAAGTATGCAGTGAAATTTAACAAAAATCTCAACCTTTCGTCACACCTTCCGTTGCAACTTTTTGTCACTCGTTTGTAATTTTGCAATCAATGAAATGAAACCAATTTGGTATGAACGTGCTTAAAAATCTGTTACGAAGCCTCTTTAGTTTCAGGCTGATGTCACTATCGGTTTAGGTGTTTATTTAAAATGTATTTATTAGAGCAACCGGGCGAGCGAGCGAAACGTCCTCTATTCAACTTTTATGGCACTTGATTTTTTTTTGCGCTCCCCAGGCTAGATGGAATGTCCGATCGAGCTGATATTTTGTAAACTATACTACCTTAGATCAGTATCGTTTTTGAGCCCGGTCAGTTTTTTAGTTTTACCAAAAAAAATGTTTGAAAATCGCAAAAATCCCGTAAGAATAACATGGAAAAGTTTTGTGCATTGAAATTCTTTACGTAGCTACTACAGAACGAAGCGTCTTCTATTATTGTAAATTAGTGAAGCTGAGATCAAAGTTGCATAAACATGAGGGAATCACTCAGTTAACTTTAAAATTGATTTTTCGAAGGGTTTTTCTTGCCGAAAAAGTCCCCGCGAGCTCATTCAGCGCGGCATCATAGATTAATATGCTCAAGATGTTTTATCTTCATGCTGAATGGGTTGCGCGTGTGGAGGCTGACATATAAGCGAGTTCGACCCAGTTCCGCATGTTGTTGTCTCTCAGCGCTAGTGCTGCACAACCTGCATTCACGATTCCTGACGGCTTAGCGGTCAACTACTTGATAGCTCATCAAATTCAAACCAATTGACAAAATTCCGCGTTTGTGGGGCACGTGAATTTGCCCAAATATTCGGCCGAATTGTGGAGTGCTCTAGCCTCTAGCGCTGACAGGCAGCGAGATGTGGAACTAAATCTAATTCGTTAATATGTCAGACTCAGCCCACATATGCGTAACCCATTTAACATGGGGATGAAATATCTTGAGCCCATAATTAATCTATGGCGACACACAAGTGAATAGCGTTTTCCTAGGTTCCCTCCCACGCCATGGTATTTAGTACACTTAGTTCGATAGAAAAGAAGTGACAGAAAATTGAAAGCAGTGGATTTTCCTACCTGAAGCGAGTTCAGCTGAGAGATGGAAAGTACAAAATGGAAAGTGTTAGCGTACTCGCCGACAGACCGCGAGTTGGATTGGCGAATGGACCAAAAAGCTAAGATGGACATTTGTGTGGGATTTTATAATTTTTAGTTTGTGAGCCAAACTTTTTGAGGCTCGTATAACCAATGATATTCTCTTGTTTTGATTGGTTGTTGGTATGGCATTGACCTCGGAGTTAATAAAGTAGTAAAACGGGCCCTGGTTTTAATTTACACATTAAGGGATGACCATCGCCCAACCACCCGGCCCGGGGCATTCACCAACAGTCTAGACTGTGCGAGAACTTACTGCACTACACCTACAAAAAAAGCTCTCTAGCCATACGGCTCCGTGTTAATTGTCGCCTGCGTCCCTTGCGGAAAAGCATGTTTTCCCAGTAAAACGAGTTAAAGTGAATACGTTCATAAAGTTTGATTAAATGAATGAAAGTATTTCAAGTCATAAATGTACACCACAACTGCCTTCCTCTTTAAATATCTGAACGTTCCTGTAATATCTTACACCAAAGTTATATAATATTGTTATTAAAACGATTTATTCTAAGCGTCTCGGAGTATTATGGTTAACGAACGGTAAACATGCTAAACTTCATAACATTATGCAGATAAACAGACAATATAAACAAAAACAAACAAAGTCAGGTGTCTAGCCTAGAAACCGTACCCGTAACAGAATTATTACGATGATAGATCGAGAAAGTGCAGACGGAAAATAGACCAATATTCAAACAGGTAAATGTTCAAATTGTTCACGCTCAATTTCTTGGCATTTTCTCACAGACGACTAAACTAAATGTACCGAGTGTAAAGAAATCTTTTTGCTCATTGATTTTCCGTCAAAGCGAATGGAGAAAAGCAATGACAACCAGACACAACGTAAAAGCATTTCAAATAGCATTAACATCAAGTTCCTCAAAGCTTGTAGTAAAGCCAATCACAAGGGACATTTTATTACATCGTTACTTTGATCGAGGTTCGTGTAATTGCCGGCACTAGACATTCCATTGATATGATATTATAAGAAGATCGTCTATATGAATTTTTACGTGTACCATGCAAATACTGAGAAATTTAATATTGCTAGCATTTTTTTAATATTTTTAGCATTAAATTTTAACTGTAAGCGTTATGCTTTTTCTCAAAAGAAAATTATTCACCGTTCGGCTCAAGTTTTCTTATCGACAACGGAGGTTTCATTGAGTGTTTTTTTTTCTAATGTAGCATGCCTTCGAATCATCGTACGTGGTTTCAAGTCGCATAGTATGTGCGTAGGTAGTAGAAATTCTGCTAAAAAGAAATGCACGCTATAAAAATAGACGTATTAGCAAACGTCAGCCGATAGCACGAAAGTCAATTTCTCATGAATCGGGGCAATCATGGAACAATCGTGGATGGTTTCGGTCTTCATATACAATTCTTTCAGGGGAAACAGCTGGAAATGTCAAGTCACGAGAAGATTTTTCAGGGAAATTCAATAACGCCCCTTCCCCTCCCACGCATGATTCTCACCGTGTATTAAAAACATTATCGGAATAATTGTGAAAAGTTGAAAACGTTTCCAGCTGTGAATAAAAGCATGCGATCAAAATTTCATAGCTCATTGCACTTACCATCAAATTAATTAACTGATACGTTCGTTCTTTCATGTGCAAGTAATTTAATGTGCTATTTCGAACGGGTGGTTGATTATCGCAGTACCTTACCAGCCACACGGTTTCTACTAATTTATCACAAATACTTGACTTCTCCTTAATTATGATAAGTTCATGAAATTAGTAAAGCAAATATTCGGTTTGAGCATTTCGCTACCGAGTGCAAGCTGTTGACTAGAAACCTGCGGATTTGAATGCAAACCAAGAGCGTTTTGTAACGAAAACAAAACGTAGATCCATGATTATCAAACTTGTGTTTCTCATTAAAATGGTCAACGTTTAGCAGCTAGAACAGTTTAATGAGGTCAACTTGACACGATCCACCCTCAACAGACTGTCAAGTGTCTACCCTCACCTCAACACAATATTTGACCGTTGACATGAGACAATTAGACATGAGTCTAAGCTTAAACGTTTATTCACGTAAACGCCTTTGTGGCATGTTCTATTAGTTGGTTGAGTGTGCCCCTTGAACCAGTTACGTTTAGAACAATGCATTTCGAATACAAATCCAGCAAATACTTTGCTCAATTGAGCGTAGATGAAGACTGCAAACAGCTTCAAACGCATATCTCCTGACTAATTTCAGCACTATAGTTTTTAAAAAAACTGTTAATAACTGGGTTAAAATGCTGAAAACGTAACTGAAACTAAACTGCCAACGTTTCGCTAACTATCTATCGCATATCTGCCAGACTAGCCCCGATGAAGCTTTCAGAATAGTTAGCGAAACGTTGGCAGTTTAGTTTCAATTAAGTTTTCAGCATTTTAACCCAGTTATTAACAGTTTTTTTAAAAAGTTTCAAACGCGATCATTTATCATTTTAGAGTATATTTTCTTTTGTAATGTAACGCTTGTATTTTTAGGTTCGCTATACAAGAAAGTTTGTATTGTGGCTAGCAACATTTTTGGTAGCATCAACACAGACCTAAGCATAAATCATGCATAGAACAACAGTCTAGACCGCAGACAGCATAAAAAAGACCTTAAAAACAAAATATTACATAAGATAGATGTACTTCTTACATGTGATGATAAATATTAGTTCAAAAATATCACAGGTTCCATTAAATATTTATTCTCGAAATTCGAAGTAACAGCCGACGCAATGCTACTCCGAAGTGGGTAACGCCATACGTCCAAGTTCGAATTACAATATTTATAGCTATTGTAGATTTAGGTAGGTACCAGGAAAATGTATTTCCTAATCACAATTTTTCGGGACTAAACCATGTCAAGCGTTTTCATACCTTCAAAAAAGAACAGCTTTTAAAATTTACATTCTAGAATGGAAAACAACACAAAACGGCACAAGAACATAGAAAAACTATTAGCGAAGAAAATAGAAAACTTTGCGTTCTCCACAACGAAAATGTAATTAGATTGAACGAATACGATCGTTTGGTTCATTGGTTGGTTTTCTCTCAACAAGATTATTCCATCTAAAATCCTATCCTCTTGCATTAGATAAAGGGCATTAGATAAAATGTTATAATGCGCTGTCTGTTTGGCTTAAGCATGTGGACAAAAATTTTAACGGTATTTTAAAGAATTATCTTATACAGGAATGTTTTTACCAAATTGACGATTTATGGAAAAGATGACAATGTAAAATATTTTAGATCAGAAGACATATATAATTTGAAAACTGTTACTTATCCAATATCATGTATTAATTGATAGGGACCAATTACCAATTATTATTATGGAAATTCGGAGTGGTTCAGAGCCCATAATTGATGGTGGGCAAGTGTCCGGTTTTATCAGAGCATAGCCGGACACTTTTCCACCATCAATTATTATTGTTATAAAATTTTTGAGACTCATATCTCCTGACTAATTTCAGCACTATAGTTTTTAAAAAAACTGTTAATAAC
>QKMV01002953.1:0-12245 GCA_003287335.1 Lednia tumana
TGTGTGTGTGTGTGTGTGTGTGTGTGTGTGTGTGTGTGTGTGTGTGTGTGTGTGTGTGTGTGTGTGTGTGCGTGTGTAATCAGTCGCAACAAAGATGGTGTCACGCGGGGGGTGGAATTGGCCCGATTCAGCTTAATCAATCCCACGCTGAGTTTCTTTTCACAATGCTGGTCGCCATCTTGTGGCCATCGCCGAGCACCGGCCTGAGCTAGCATTATGTCACCGATCGCATTGTTCCAGCCTATGCTTGCACGGGAATTCGTGGGAATCGACGCCGTCAAGTAATTTGGGGTGAGTGCTGTAGGTAGCGACCTATCGTCGAACAAGTCACCTGCCCGTGGCGGAGAGAGATCCCCGAATGCTGATCGAGAACCTCTGGAACAGGCAGCCCGGGCGGCGTGGGGTAGACGATAAGAGGCGACGTGGCCATGGTGAGGGGGCTGTCGCTGCTGCGGCTTCAAACCAGACTTGCTTGGGACGGGGATGGCGTGGCGATGTTGCGCAAATGGAGGAGTTGGAGGGGGAGGTGGAGGAGAAGAAACTGCAATGCGCGAGTGTGAGGTGAGGTGCATTGCAATGCATTGGGGTGCCAAGTGTGGGAATTACAGGGCAGCTGGGTGTAGGTACGTATAGGTTCAAAGAGAATCGTCGAAGGAGTATGAGGGTGAAAGAGGATATAACTATGGGATGTGTGACGTATATGACGAGCCAGTGTTCACAAAACCGGAACTAAGATTTCTAGAAGGGAGCGTAGGGAAGAAGACAAAAACGGAACTAGGATCGGATATAATAGGAAATAGCTATTACGTAATGTATTGAAAGAATGAAGATGAACGATGGTCTATAAGGTACCCCTAAAATCGGGTATTATCTTATATAGCTGTACTGTTTTTTTGCTACACAATGCTCAATGGTGTTGTCAGGCGCTCTTGAGATATTGCGATATGATGGCGATGAGGAAATCGTTATCTCTAATAGGGTATGTGAGGCTGTCGGATGTAACCAGTGTCCCTCTGAAGCTTCCTTCGAGGCGCTGGTAAATGGTGGGCCAAGTTAGAACGATACTTTATACTTTCTTCGATCTGTCAGAATTCAGAATACTTATCTTGTCAGAATTGCGCCACTAATCGAAGTAGTTCGGTCAACTGATCGCACAGCTTAGCGCGTGTGTTAGAATTCTGTGCCCTTGGGTGGAAACTCTGACGAACTGAAATTCGAACAGTCTTCCTAGAGTTGGTACACCTTCTGCAGACACAGACGGGCTGGATACGCAGTCTTGCATAATCACGGTGTGCTGCAACGCAACGCACATTCAGAAGGGGATGCAGAAAAGGTGGAGGAGAACGTTTATTTAAATCAAGTGGTACTTCCATTGTAGACGGACGTTTGCATAACTTGATTAGACCTACGGATCGTATTGTAAAGATTCCAGAAGAGGAAAACCAGTTTAAATATTTTCCCACGCACGGATGAAAAAATTGGGGCAACATATTTTTATTTAATAATATGCAGATGGTCGCGTAAAGCAATTATCATTGTTTAATTGGCCAACTCTGTCAAAGATAATGATTAATTTGATGTGTGCAATTTTCTTAGCAAAGAAAGTTGTAAAAGCCGTTTGTTAACTTGAAATATTTCTCCGAAATCAAATTCATTCAACGCACAGTTCAGTTGGCGAAAAGTAAGCGTACACTTTACGGTTGGTCTTGTTATAAAACCAGGCCGCAAAAGAACGTATTTCTTGTAAACCAGCTAAAACACGTACTACTATGTGAGTTGGAAGCTAATCTGTCAACCATTAGCATATGAAAATCACGTTTGATAATCGGAAGAATCCCACGCCGTCCCAACGAGGGAGTCGACAGTCCCAAGCATAGCTATTAGCGATAGGGTTGCCGTGCCAATGCACCGCTGCAAGGTAGGAGGGTTGCAACAGCCACCTTCTTTCACACTGCGTCATCTCGCGGCTCCCACGATGCTCCCCCATGGGGGAAGGAAGGAACGAACCCACGACTCGACTCGACTCGACGAATGGACCCCGCAAACAGAGGAGGAAGGATAAGAGAATGCGGAACTCGGAAGTAAAACTCCAGGTGTAATAGAATAGCCGCGTCACTTGCCCGGGCTATCCCTCTAATCGCATGTGCCTCGGCTTGGCTGGGCTTTGTTACCCTGGATACGTCACCCTCCCTTGGCAGGAGATTGCGTAAGCCGGTGGTCCTCAATGATGTCTTTCAGCTTTCCGTGTGAACCAAACGTGAAGTGATCTCAAGCTGCGTGGTCTGATCAATGACGACAATGGCACTGTTTGTATTTGTGTTTTTATTTAAAATATGTGTGTTCGGATTGCGATACGCCCGAGGCTTCTTCGCAGCAATTACTTGCGTCCAGGTTTCGTTTGGGAGTTGATTTTCCGGAGAAGCAGAGCCGATATCCTGATGTACAGATTTTCTCCTCGAATACTTCAACGCGAGGTCTTGCTTTCGTGTTTAGCTGTATATGCTGGACAGGTCGCATGTTTTTGGATGAATTTTTATTTTTGGAAAATTCTAGGACTAACAGAACTTCATGTATCTGGGTTAAACTTGGTGTCGAATATGTATGGAACCGGGCCTAAGTATTCGATTCGATTGATTTATGGGCAATTCTAAAACATGTGGCATTATAGATGCAGAGGTCAAGAAGACTGGAGCTATTTTTAGCAGCAAGGTAGCGAACATCTGCATACGCGCATCAATTGCATGGGCAAGATTGATTCAGACTTTCGGTTGATTCAATTTAGTTGGGCATTTCGCTAGCTGAATTGATAAATAATCTAAATATCTTAGACAGGCATTGTCGGAGAGTCCATTACGGAATTAATGCGAGCACGAAATTGAAAACTGTTCTTTGATCTGATCGGGAACGAATACGAAAAAAGGGGAAATGCTAGTTTTTTCTGGAGCTGAAACGGTATTGATCTCGAAGACACGGCCTTCGTCATTTGACGTCAAGACCGGTGATCTCTGACTCCAGATCAAACTGCCTCTATCTTCTGTGTGACATATTTGATAGATAGGCTCTCTCCGCTCAATGCCGATCACATGTTTTATTTAAGTATGCCGGATCGGTCCACCCACACTCGAATACATAAAAAAACTTATGTAATCAGCATAAGAAATTATTCTTTACGAATGATATTCATCTAATGGAATGTATTGACTCAGTCAATCAAATGTAATTAACGATGTAAAGACATCATCGCTATCATGACATTCACATTATGTGTGAGTGCCAACAGCTGACTGCAGTGGCATGCTCTCAGATCTTTCAGGTGCAACTAAGTGCATGGACGTCGCATATTGCTTGCAGTTGCATGTTGTCTAGTGGCGATTAACGACCGTCGAGACCTTTTCTCTATGCAACCCCACACACACTGGGATGCGTACGAATGTTTTTGCTCAGGCTACGGTCAAGTGAAATTTGAGAAACGCAAGGCGTTTTAATTTTGTGCACATTTGCCCATTAAGGCTGCAGGCTGCTGGCGAAGAGATTTGAGCGAGATTGGGATCATCTAATCTAGATTAAATTATACGGAACCACAAGTACAAGCATACCTTTATTAATTTTTGACGGATTTTGCTATACAAACAGGATGACTTCATAAAATATTGTAATTAGCTCTCTCGAATGACTTGACACATTTCTCTCAATTAATATGTTAACTCATTGTCTTAATTGTTTTACAAACTACTAGTACCTGCTTCAACCACCACAATTAATTCTTAAGAATGTTCCAATTATGTCTACATAATATTACATGCATAAACCGGGCGTTAAGAATATAAAACCCACCTATCACGCAGTATATTTTCTTGCTGGCGTCGACAAGAAAATATATTATAATAATCAGCCCACACCTACAACAAGGTCTCCCTGTATAGTCCATACTCACTCATGCCTATGGGTATTATAAACTTTACATTCTATATACCTGTACTTAAGTGTATTTACTAGTTTAATTGGCATTTTTTCGATTCGAAATAGTATAATTTATTTTAATTGGCTCACAGCCGACGATCGATCTCCATATTGAACCAGCTGATCCTTCCACGAGGTTTGAACGCTAGCTGACGAGACGGTCTCTTGGTTGCAATATTTGTATTTACAAATCATCAGAAATATGAAGATTATGTACCTGTGCCTTCTATAATAATCTTTACTCTTTTCCTCAGATTTTATACGCGAGCTGTTTACCAAGCTCGTTTCTGCATGTCTGCTTTAAACCCTTCTAAAGCTTGCAGCTGTAGAGCTAGCAAAAAGTTCACGCTCGACAAGTGTGTATATATTTCAACGAGTACGATCACGTCAAATCTGCAACATAATCATTCACCCACAAAAAAAAGAGGTTAGAGTAGAATATGGCGAAACATCGTTCGCCAGGTAAAATCATTTTCCTTGTAATTGCGATGGTGGCGTAGGTTGTTGTAGGTTGTAGTTATCACGCTGGAGTTGGCTGACACGAGAGGCAAGAAAACTCAACTGTGCAACAACACCACGGAGAATATTGCTTTTTCTATGTCGGAAGTTTACACGAATTCGATCCCCGCTGAGTTTTAATAAATGTAACTTAGATTTCTATCATTATTCTTGTTCATTCCTCGGACACATTCACATAGGTTTTCTTAATTTTCTCGCCGTCGGATGCGCGACTAATATCGAGTCACGTTCAAATTAAAACGATTGCTTACACGAAATACGTAACACCAGAGCGACTGTTTTGAAACGTGCATGCTCAGTGCTAACTCATAACCTTCCATCCTTCAAACGAAAAAACCGTTTCTTTGGAAATCTTACATTTAAATAATACACCGCTGTTTTTTTCACTGATAACCATCTGAAAAAACGAATTATGTTCCAGCCTATCTGACACCTAATGAACTCTCTGATTACTCTGCTGTGTGTGTCCCCCGCACCCCCCGCCACCCACCTTTCCGAGCCACTAAACAACACTCATCAATATGTATAACAATGCGCTCTGTCGCCTCGGTAAAGACGCGGGTAATGATAGTCGAGAGTATGGGGGAGGCAAGAAATAGTACCACACCTCGGCATTATCATTGTTTCAAGTAAAGCACAGGGCGAGGTCCCAACCCCGGCTCTAGCTGACTAGCTGACTATAGCATGGCTGGCTGACTGATGACATTCCACCTCCATTAGTGCTTTCAATATGTCACAGACACGCACTTGAAGACAAACTAACAAACAAGATGCATGTTATTGTTGTATCTCGCCTCGGCGTCAAGAACAAACAACCTGAGATCACCATGCTTGAAATTATAAGCTGTATTTCAACACACAATAGACGGGCCAATTATTTCGTTCGTTTTTCTCTTTGCGAAACGTGGTTGGGTATCTAATTGATTGGTTGGGTCACATTTTTTCGAAATGTAAAACAAATGTATAGTTGTCATCACAATTTGCATAAATTCGTCTGAAACGTCTTTTACGTCTACTCTAATGAGCAAGATTTCACGATTTAGACGTTAAAAACACCTGTTTCTTACCAGGTTTTTCAATGAAATGACGTCTTACGATAGTATATCTGACACAACACCACGAGCGAGATTGGTGTGGGGGAGTTTTATGACAGTCAATCAATAACATGTTTGAAACTTCGTCACTAAATGGGGGTCAAGGATATGATAGCACAAATCTATTATTTATTTTAATATTCGTACTCTGTAGTGACGTCAAAATTACTACGAACTAAATGACCCAGCGCAAAACATCGCTGATAATTATTTCAAAATATCTTATGTTTTCTTCACCGCCTACGCATCGACCTACACTGCAATTCCATTTTCTCAACCGCTCAGCACAGCTGGTCGCGATACTAGACAAGCATTTATAAATTATACATTTTAAAATACAATAAAATATATACTTACCTATGCTAAAATGCAGTCGAGGCTTGTGATAATAATGTATTTGCAAGTGCTTACATGCCTTCCTTGTGTATTGGTTTCCATAGTCAATTTCTGCTGCATTTGCTTTCATTGCTTTTCGTTTGCTGAAAGTATACACGAGGATCGCCAAACGGATGAGAAATCAACGCGGAGCCCATGTGTGTGTTTCTTTTAAAGCGTCTCAATTTTTGGCTTTCTTCGCCTGTGCAGCCCATATTAATTATCATAACAAGTAAATTGGCCCCAACTCGACCTGCTAACATTTGCCTAGAGCAAGCCAGCCTTAGATAATATCTGTGCGCATTTGATTTGGTCGATTTTTTCTCCATTGAACCATTGAGTTGCAGCACTACGGTTGGTTAAAAGCGTTGCTAAAAACTTTCCGAGTGCCTACACTAATGTGTATACGGGAAGGTGTGTTCTCGCGGATGTGTGGGCTATAGTTTAATTACCAGCTGGCCAATAGTTATTTGTTTCTCACTTTCCCAACTCGCATTGCCCTATGGCTGAGTAGAGTCTCCGGTCAGGCGCACTGCAGAGCGCTCTCAGGTGTACGATGTCCACATCGCACGACACCCGCCAACACGCGTCAACTTGCTGCCTCGCCAAAATCCATAACAACACATTGTAAAAATGCCGGAACATCGTATTTCATAGCATTCCCATACCTCGCCCCGGTATGCATTGGACCTACGTACCAAGGGGATACATGATTGTCGTAGTTCCCAAACAAAATTACACGGTCATTCCACAAAAAAATCCTGTATAATTTGTATTGGCAAACAGTTTCCGTGGCAGAAAAAACGCGTTCGATCCACAGTTTAATGTAGGGTTCTCATTACAACCACGGGATGATAGTGATTTCGCCTGTGAGCTCGAAGGTGGTGAAACTCCTCCCTATTTGTTCGTTCTACCCCCGGCGGCAGGGTGGCCGGGCTGAGCGCGGGATCTCCCCGCATGCATCATCTCGATCATCAGCCGTACATCCCCTCCCCACCTCGGGGCTCGTGGATGACCCCCTCGAAAACCCACCCCCAGTGCACTTTGGGCCGATATAGGCGAGTGCAGAAAGCCGAAGGTACGCAGTCGCATGCAATTGTTAGCTACCACAGCTTGCTTGCATTTGCTCTCGGTGCACAAGATTATACCTACCTGTTGCATATATTATCATCGTAACAGGATAGTAAACCACACTTATCAGTTAACAGCATTCTAAGTGCTTAGGGTCGCGAGCATCGTAATAATTTTTATTATATCATTTTTCAGAGACGTTATTTGTAAGTGAATGTGTGCACATATACATGCGTACACACCTCTTTTGTATGTGACATCCGTGTCAAGTGTTGGAAACAATATCGTGTTTTTTTAATTCATAAATTACGTGGCGGCGACGTAAATTGCTTTCGAGACTGTTCGATCTTGTATGGACACAAAACTTTTCGCCGCCGACAATTTTGATTTATTGCTCCGGCAAAATAACGGCGTTTTGCACACCTCGCCAGGTCGCGGACGGCGGCGCGCATACATCGCTGCCGATACATCGCTGCCGATACATCGCTGCCGATACATCGCGTGCGGATGCGGCGAAGACGCGTCGGGGTCATCCAGAGACAAGCTGAGACAAGGAGGGAGATCGGCCATCTCATCTCTGCCCTGCTCCGGAAGGTAAGCAAGCCAGTCGACACATTTCCTCCTCAGACCGACCGACCGGCCGGCCAGCCAGCCAAGAGCTAATTAGTCGCGGTATCCCTTACAACTTTATCTTCAATCACTAATTAATGTATGCCTTATGAATGTCTCCGTCAACTCCGCTACGCTATCGCGTGATGCCTGTCGCTAATTGGGTTCCATTTTAGTTAAAGCTTGACACTGACAACTAGTCAGCTGAGAGTATGTGATAGTTATAGTTACTTCCAAGTTCCGACTGAGCATTAATTCGTTACTACAAAATGATATGGCGCACGTTTTTATTCAAATCCGTTTAGATGCACAATCGAAAGGATCAATCTGGTAGACCTCAAGTTTGCATCGCCGTTATTTCCAGCCTAATCCTCGGCCCAACGTATTTCCGAGATCATCCTCTTTGCGTTGTCAATCCTGCTTTTCTTCGTAGTGCCTGTGCTTCTAGTCAATGGGGCGCAGAAAGCAGCTGGCCCTTTTGCCGCATATGACCAAGATTTAGTTTCACCATCCCTACAAAATCCATCTCTATTGGGACGTGGGTGCGATTCGAAAATTTAAACCAATAACAGATCAATGAAAGATAAATAAGAGAAAACGAGATTGTTGAATTGTGTGAGCTCGCTTTGTCTGCAGTGTATTCACGTCTACGAGCTTATGCAATTGAAGGAATGCGTCGATGCGAGCAAATCTCTCCCATGCAATTGAACTTATTATATTCAATAAACTAAATCAGTCTTGTGATTTGAATCAAATGCAACGTGTAATTACGATTTAATTGCGTTAAACGTAGGCTATAATATAAAACAGCTAGATATGATCACGCATATGTGAGTCGTTATCTATACAAATCTAATTCGCTTAAAAAGCTACATTCAATTGGGGATTGTTTTTTATCAGTGCTACGTCGTAGGTCTGCGAGATTACCTTTTGCCAACGCTTAATATTGGCCGAGAGGGCTTCGATTGGAGATGTAGATTGTAAAATGGATGACAAATGATGCTTTATCGTGTTTGTTTCCGGTAGGTTATTAAAGCAAGCGTCGTAGCTCTCGACGACGTCTTCAACTAATTGCCATGTGCATTTATTTGCATGCGAAAACATGCGAATACAAGGATGGGGCAGCGTGACGATCGTTGTCCGAACTTTCACTGGTCTTTTTGCCAAACATTTCGCTACTAATTGAAATTGGATGCCCGGCCCAGCCCGTTAGTTCAAAAACCGCCAATGGCCAATAATTGAATACTGCTTGATCACGCTGCAGATGTGAAAATAATTAATCAGCTCTAACCATGTATTGGTAAAATTATAATTAAGATACGTAAGCATCATACAAGAAGAACGTGTAAAAGTTTGGCATTAAATTTATCAATTAAACTGATTTTTTTTAACGAAAATGGGTGGTATTTTTTTTAAGTCCTTTTTCAACACGTTGGAAACGCATTACATGACAAAAAATTTGTTCGGATTGAATCTCGGTGGCAATGTTTGTCTCATCTCACAGCTGCTGGACAATTCCTTCTCAAAGCATGGAAAAGGCGCAGATATTAATATGCATACATAATGAACAAGAAAAAAATTGTCTAAGAACTTGACAATATTACGATGTCTGCCGCCTTGGGTTATTATTCAGGAGACGATGAAAGGGTGTCACTATAGTAATCAACGAAGCGCCGACTACTAATTTAAACCCGATTTACGATCTTTAACCAGTTCATGCTATGATCTAATTTTCTCATACATACCAACCACACTGGCATCACCTCGTAATTATTTTAGAAAATGCTTGTTTGTTGCTTCTAATATAATTAGACTTCCCTCACTCCGGTCTTTGCTTCGTGGGCTGAATTTCACTCAGACTTCCTAAATTACATGCATGATTTAATTATTGACATCAGTTTTGCCAGATGTCAGTTAGAGCTGGAAAATGTTTTGTGCTTAATATAATAATAGTGCTAAACAGCGCCCACTCGTATGATATCCACCTATAGGTGCACGATGCCTAAATGCAGGTGAATATGTCAGAGGATATTGCAATGTCCGAAACTAAAAATGGTTTTAGAAAGTCGTCTGTTACCTTTACGTATCCGCTTATTTGCTCCAATCGCCACCGTTAAATACAATAATACTTTCAATCATATTTTAATGTTCGCACACAAATGCCCCAGACTGTGACAAGTGGCCACGTTTGTTTATGTTTTGTGTTTAATTAGACCGCTGGCGCTGCACCAGCTTTGGATGCAAAAGAGATTGTCGGCCGGCCGGTCGGTCGGTCGGTCGTGCGCGTGCCTGCAGTTTTCCGTCATGTCGCGATCTCTCGTGCGCCGCACAACTCATTCAAACAGCGAATGTGTTTTTCTCAACACACCAGTCGACTTTATCCAAAAACTCTTTATTCCAACACTCGCCAACTGCGTTCGTTCGCCACGCCGATTCACGTGTACAACTCTAATTTGATGAAGATGGGCAAATAAGTGCAATGCTTACCTCAGATATTTGCGATACGCCGTTCAATTTCACCGATGAACACCAACATATTTCGCCAAAAGTAGAGAAAGTGTGTTATTGCAAGCGTACCTACTTATATTTCACAGTCGCCATGTGTTTTCTTAGAACACGAAACTTCAGAAATCGAATTCGCAACAAGGACAAAAGTATCATTTAGATATACAATTTGCCTATTCACAGGTACAGGTTAAAGTATATAGAAATGTAGCACTTTGAATAGAAATGGTTCAATCAAATGTGATATCGACTCGTAATCATAGGTCTCTGTCATCATGGCGGGTAATTAAATTACAACTCTTTTCATCTCCAATTAAAATAGCGGAACGTAGATCACATTATTTTAATTGTATAGAGCGAAGCGGGCAGAATGGAATGATTATCACGGGATGTGGTGGCTGCTTGGGACGGTTGCGTCCACCTTACAGCATTGCAAAGCGTACCTACACACCACGGACTCGACTCTGCACAGATCGCTGGCTATGATTTACACAACAGCCTGAGAGGCTGCGAGTGCGAGTGCGACGGCCCTGCGACTACCGAGTCAATATTTGTAGGCCGCCTACGTAAGTCCGTCATGTACTCGGCCAGTTTACACTCTATTTTTCTTACTTTGTACCCTAGGCTTTCTTGCTCTAACTGTGAAGACTTACGCACCAAAATGAACACATGTTAAGTCATTTCTTTTACACCCAAATAGATATGACGTACGGTTTTATCTCGTAATGAATTCTTCAAGTGAATAAATATTGGAACGATTAGAACTTCTGAAAAGGTATTGCGGCATGGACAGAAGCGATCGCTGATAGCCGATGTGACAACGGGGTTGTGAAAAGCAGACGACATTACACTGAAATTGCACCGACGTCGAAGCGCGACGTTACCGACGCCGAAGTGGGAGTTGATCGGACATGAGTGGAGCGAAGACATCAATTTTAAGTTCCATAGAAAAAAGCTTGCTATGTTTTTTTGTTTTTTTTTGGGTGGGGGGGTTGTTTATGCTCTGCAGGCCAAACGTCTAAACCGATTTCAATTAAAATTACACAGAACCTTTCAAATCTCTGACCTGGTAACTTTTCGAGCGCAATCAGTGAAATATTTTTTACCTGAATCGCTTTTCTGTAAACTTTTGATCATTTTATCGACTTTTTCCCCTGATTGTTTGCTGATTTTATGCCAAACGGCTTCGTTAATTTCAATGAAACTTGCAGGACACCTTTGCAAGGTTTTAACACAGAAGTAATACGACGTTCAGTGCAATGAGTTCAGTTCTTTTCTTGACCCATATTGGTGGAATTTTTAGTTTTATAAAACTTTGTCACACTCCCCACGCCAAAGTTTTGCATTTTATTTGGTGAAACTTTCCAAGGACGTTTAAAATGTTTCAACAACGACAGTATTCAAATTTGAGCGCAATCTGTAATGTTGGTCTCTTGAAATTGCAACATTTTTTGTGAATTTTGATATATTTTGAGCTACTTTCTCGCTCATCACAAAACGCGTTTTAAACGTTATGGCGAAGCCCTAGTAGCATCAACAGGCGACGATTATTGGAGTTCATCGAAGGACACTATTTACGACTGGCCTTGTGGCATTGGTCTATTGGCGTCGGCTTATGGTAGGGTGATAATGAGGGCGATGATGAACCGAACAAAGAAGAGAGGACACTCGGTGTTAGCAAGAAGCCTTCACCTGTCAAAAAGATCCGACGGGACCACCGCTTAACGTCCCTTCCGAAAGACGGTAGATATATCTCAAAAAGCAAAAGTGCTGCCGAGAGGTTGATATCAAAGGACGTGAGG
Organism: Lednia tumana; assembly: GCA_003287335.1. NCBI lineage: Eukaryota > Metazoa > Arthropoda > Insecta > Plecoptera > Nemouridae > Lednia > Lednia tumana. Next base: position 11,936 of record QKMV01002953.1, read on the forward strand.
CTGTTGTAAAAGCTTCAAGCCCTCAAACTTCTCCCCCGAAAAGAACTAGGTGCTGGGATGAATGGTAACTCATACAACCTCTGACCCAGTGATTTGTTGCTTAACTTCGGTGATCTCACGAGAACCGGTGTATCCAACACGGCAAACCGTACGGTCACCCATGACCCAGCGTAGTGTTGCTTAACTTTGGTGATCTCAAGAGAACCGGTGTATCCAACGCGGCGACCCAGCGTAATGCTGCTTAACTTCGGTGATCTCACGAGAACCGGTGTATCCAGCATGCCAAACCGTTCGGTCACCCATGACCCAG
>QKMV01002954.1:0-12244 GCA_003287335.1 Lednia tumana
TAATCCGTACTGTCGAGAGGTGGATTGCAAGGGGATTGAAGTTGTCGCACTAACTTCAAACCCTCCAGCCTCTCTCCAGACCAGAAATGTACCTCTAAAGCTTTCATAGCAAGGGGACCATTTCGCTAAAAACTATGAAGTAATGATAAGCAGGTCATTCAAGGGTTAGTTTCCTGCTTGTTTATTGCACCCCTGACTAACGATCTGCAGAGCAAATTGTTCAGTGTGGTCTCGTGTCTCGTTTAGTTTGGAGGCACCCTCCCTCAAATCGATGTGCTTCGCAAAACGAAGAATTCTTACCCGAATCCAAGGCGAGGCCGTGTTGTGTGTCTGGGTATAAATCACAGGCTTGAAAAGCACCCCGGAAGGCCTACTCAAAATATTGTCCACCCACATTGTCATACTGGTGCACTGAGCTAGAATCGGCCGAGTCAGCTAGCGTTGGCGAGGTTGGTACGAGTAGGTGGCAGCTCTTCCATTGTGTGCGCGTGGTTTCTTGCACCAAGACTTGATCAGAACTTGATTATGGAAGCCAGTAAAAATATCTACTGTCGCGCAGTAAGCAACAAGTGCTTTGAATTCGAATTCAATCAAGAATTCTCTCAGGAAAGTTTCATTCACAAAGACGTGCTGTATGTGGAAGACCAGAAAATGCAATTTCAATTTTTTGCAATACCGTTCGACCGCACATACGAGGCTTTATTTTTCAACCACCGACGTTTCGATTTATTTATGTCTACGTTCACGTCGCCTTTATAGAATATCATTTGATCCTGGAAACTTAAATGTGAAGGATGGAGATTGTGACGCTTACTAGTAGATAACTGCACTTCTAGTCCCTCTGCAAGCCAATGTACCACTGAGTTCTTGCCTCACGCGGTCACACGATCCTGCAGTAGGATTTTGGTTCAAGGTAGCAGATCAGTTTTCAAAATTTGCGTGCAAACTTCACTTCAAGTTTACTCCCACTCCGCTCCGAATCCGACGCCATCAAAATAAACAGGTGGCCTGCTGCATGGGATGCGAAATTCACCAGTAAAACAACTTTCTGCACACCGAACCGTTTATAAAACCACGACAAGAAGATTCGTGACCAGTCATCCGAAGCAATAACGATCGACAATTTAAAAAATACACACAAAAATGGAGGACAATTTAGGGACGCTCTTCTGAAATTTCGAAACGAACGCGAGCCTAGCGCAACTGGCCACGTTGTACCGGATTTTCCACACGAATCGCTCGTTTTGCACCAACAGCATCAAGCAGCAGACACTAGATACACCTCAGTTAAACTTGCAACTGACACTCGCAAGCTGCTATGACTTTTACTTCCATATTGGCAATGTTGATATCCCCTCCCACCAGTATTGCAGCCACAATGCAGACGCCTCATCCGCTTTTTAACAATTATCATTCATAGACACAATCTTAACATCTCTGGTGAAGCAATTTGTTCTGGATGAAGAAGTTTCTAGGTCCTGGTACCATGCCGAACGTGACACCTAAAGCCTTCTACTTCTCAACACCGGTAGTGGCAACCCGAAGCGTGAACGAAGACTAATAATATATGAGAAGCTGATAAAAGTCAACGCAATTAGACAGCTAGGTGTAAGGTGTTGCCAGTTACAACAAACCGGTATTCGATTGCAAATTGACCAAAGGGTGCAAAAGGTCATTGAAAGTATGTCATGTTTTTCGATGAAAGCGCGAGTTGGACATCTATTTTTCAAAACTCTGGAGAGTTCAACGAGGTACGTTTTACAAACTGCTACGGTTTCAACCAGCTTAATGTTTTCACCAGCACTTTTTTACAGGTTGCAAAGAAGCTTGTGAGTCATGATAATTATGGATATTTTATCGTTTTGTTCGCAACCACAAGTTGAAATCCTGCTGAGGGCACGGCAAGCAGGCGGAGAGAGACGTACATTCAGGAGGGAAACATTGTGATTGATCTATACGCTGGAGAGGTATGGGGGCCGCAGAGGAGAGTCGGTCCACAAATTGATCATGGAAATAGGTTTTTTTCTTGTTCTAACCCAGCGAACCCTGCAATTCACATCGCTAGGCTAGCCATCTCGTCACCTATCGAACGTGGCGCGGTTTTTGATTGGAATAACGTCCGTGTCGTCAATTCACTGGTGATTTAAATCCAACGCCACACTGCATCGTAGCTTAAAGCACGCCAAATATACGGCTGCGCTATTGGTTCTGTCACACCGAGTTCACGAGTGCGAAATGTTATTGTGTTTACGAGGACCATAAAATGTGTATACGAGCGTACACAAGATGACTCATCACCAACCAACCAGGTTGGTAACAAAAAAACTAGCAATCTTGTCATACCAGAATAAAGTAAGATCGACGAAGAAAATTATAGACACTCGCGATTTACAATTCTGGTCTCAACTCTCAATATATTGCAGCTACAATCACTAGCAACCATGACCCAATTGAAAAATTCTAGAGTAATAAATTAGACTTTATTCAAAGTTGAAGAGAGTCGAAACGATTGGTTAGAGTCGTATCGCAGCTATTTGTATAGAGTACCTACGATACATGTGTATCACATCTCGATATCGGTTCGGTTCGGTTCTACAATATCTATCGGATGCGATGCTTGGCGTAGCGGAGAGCAGACAGCGTCGCTGCTAGTCGGCGAGCAAGTACAACGCCGGGCTCTGCACATACCATGCTGTGCTCTGCGTTACATCTACACCCTATCGATTACAGCTTGCTGGGGTGAGAAAGATTGTGTTTCACAATTCCACGTACGCCGGACACAATTGCGTTGACCTCTTAGCAGGTAATCAGTGGCCTAATATGATAATGCGAAATAAAGTCCGACCGCCAGTTCAAGCAGCAGCAGCAGCAGCAGCAGCAGATCAATGTCCGGAGGTCGATGGCCATGGTGGCAGTTGATGGGTCATTTACCTACGCAAGAACACGTCATTACATCGATGATCTGCTAGAAACTTGATCCGTTTACAATCAATTTTATTGACAACCCTTCGTATAATTTGCGATTAGAAATTATTACAGTAACTACGCCTAGGTTACTTTCGATTGGTACGAGAAATTATTTCGACAGCATAATAACACATTCGGTTTCATTTTCTCTTATGTAAAGGTGCAATAATTTGTTACGCTGTGTGCTTCATACGTATTTGAAGATGTTGATGAACTTATAATTTTTTAATTACCTTTAAGGTATACTCTGTTTTGAAACTATACATTCACGTTTCGAAATGGTAAAAGGAAAATAGCGAGAAGCTAAGGATCCAGAAATTATGTGTCAGCCAGCTCTAAATGAGAAACTCTAAACGCGAAATGGGTTTACTCCGACATAAACAGTGCGGCCCAAGTTCCAAAGTGGCATGTAGCTGATAAACGGTTCGGAATGACGAGGTAATTTATCTCTTCGAGTTACCAAGTTGCAAAAGACCGAGTTCTAATCAAAGTTGTATGAGATTTGATGACCTTTCATCCCTTCTCCAGACACAATCATGAAATTCTAGCAGCTCTATCTACCCCTTCCAATATAAATTTAAGTTTGATATCGTGGACAGGTTATCTTAAAATAGCTTGAGTAAGGTTGGTTAAAATTTAGTTTACCAATGAAAACGTCTCGGTACCCTATGAAACGATTGTTTGTACGAAAGCCTCCTGATGAAGAAAAACAAAACGGATCAAAACTGGCCTAGAAGAGTGCCGAATAATTACTGCAAACGTATTTAATTAAAAGCTAATAATGCTCTTTACAGAAGTCTCTTGGTGCTTCTAGCCACCGTCAACAAACGACCATATTTTGTCTTACGCAGACATGCGAGTGACGTTTACATGGATGAAACACGACGGCGATTGGCAATGGCCATTGACACGAACTTGGTGCCAACAGAAACAATGTGAAACACGAGATGCCGCTAACATTTTCCATGTGATCGCGGAACTTGGTGTTCCGATAAAATGTAAAATCGCAAGCAAAAGTCGGAACAGCAAGCAAGTTTCTGTGGTGTGTCGAGCCACGAGTGTATGCATCTTTGACCAAAGAAATACCTTCGCAACGACCTTGGCAGCACCATCAATGGCGTGAGTGCGGTGTCGGTACTTTGGACAGAAGGTGGATTAATGAACAGTGGTTGCCAGTCTAACCTGAGCGCTCGTAATCGCACCAGAAAAAAATAAGAATTGACGGCAAAGTTAGCACCCAGTCACGCAACTCAAATTCGCATATGACGACTTATCGACGCATGTATTAACTACAAAGCGATGGCATACGTTAATCCGATCGTTTCACGACTCTGCTGCAGACAAATGCGAGTCGAAGTTAAATGCATCGCCGCACTTAGATACCCGACAAGATAGCACCTGTGCTGCACTCGAATGCAGCTGCTTTGGCATAATTCCCTTAATCAGACATGCAACACGTATACAGAAATAATCAATAAAAACCATCGCCCGGCAGACCGCGGGAGGAACAACACTAGGCCCAATCCATACGATATCATTACATGCGGGGCCTGGACTTTGGTTGCATCGGTACAACCACCAAGGCTTCCCATATCATTACTGGTGGGAGCGTTTCTGTATCACTCGAACGGTTCGTGCTCATTTCCGGAAAACAAACTCGCACCCTTCTTCGGGGTGGGGGAGGACGACGACAAGGTTTATTGCTTCGTCCATGCCAGGTAACGAATTACAGTTTCTAGTACAAAAACGCTAAATTATTTACATTCACTCGCCGTCCACTACGCTAGACTGAACTGTACAGGATGGAGCTAGGGTGATAGGTTCGATAGAGCATCGAAAGGCTTACCAACCGCCCCCTAACTACGGTCCTGGGGGGATGCGCCCCGGTGGTGGCTCTCCCAGAGGACCGTGTGGCCCTCTGAGGGCCCCTGGCCCGCCCCTGTTGCGACACCGTGCTGTCTCGACGAACAATCCCAGGACCCTACCCTAACCTCCCGTGCTGCCGTGGCGCATAGCACTCCACTCCACCACACACACACACACTCGTCGGCCCGTCGCGGCCACCACGGATTGATCACTGGCCGGCCGGGACGTTCTTACCCTACATTTGGCAAGCTAACTTGGGTCGGTATATAGGAAGTGCACGGGTTGAGCTGTGCGCCTGCCTAGCATCCCTTATAGCTAGATGTTCACGTAGCCTCCTGCTGCTGCTGCTGCCTCCCTAACCTCTCTTCTCTCTGCCCGTTGAAATCAATACATTCCCACAACGCCGCTGCTGCTACCGCCGCCGCCGCCGCCGTTGCCGCTCGGCACGGCGCGGCTACAGCCATTTGCCAGCGAAATGCCAATGAGGCTGAAGGTGTGAATCGACTGGGATCGTTCCATTAACTGGACCCGAGGTCAATTCGAGCCCGCAGAAATGATTACAATGTAATGACACTGAATGAGCATCGATCCGAACGAGCGTCGGACGTCGCCGGGTGACGTCGCGTCGACGCCGTGTGGTGGAAGGATGGGCATCGTTTTTCAGAGTTGCACTGCACGGCGGCAGAATGCATCGCGTCAAGTTTTGACTCCCCGCACACGTGTGCACGTCGAGCACACAAGTTTGAGCAGGGCATCCGAATTTCGAATTGTCAAGCAACCACATCTAGGTGTGAACGCGGTCCGGCAGTCCCAAGGCAGCGAGTGCACATGGCCGTGTTTGGGGACCTGCGTACGCTACAAGCTAATTACTGTTATTATTACGCCAGATCGCATGTATCAGTGACGTAAAATGGTAAATAAGGCCCGTAAGAAAGCGACTCTCTCACTTTAATTAACGGTGGCCTGTGTACGACCGGCGAGAAATGAGAACAACCGTGACCCATATATCGGCCTGCTCTAAGCAGATTAGAGCTAGACAACCGACTGTTCGTGCCGAAGTGTTATCAGAGCTGAGTTACGTATTCGATCTCTCCTCCAATCACGGTAATATGGGAAGCATCGACCGACCAACAATCGACGGTGTCAAAAGGTAAGGAAGACTTAGGTCTGGTAGACCTTTTTCTCCACCGTCCACCGCCATTTGGTCTCCAAGGATGGACTCCACGATGACATGGAAATGTATATGAATCAGGACACAAGGAGAGTGGGATGAATAAACCCATGTTGTCGCATATAGGAGTCCCGAACGTTAACTGATTCGTTTCAAAATGGCAGAGGTAGCCGGCGAACATTCACAAATCGCAAATTAAAACTCGCTCGTTAGCATGCGCTGCAGTTTTCCTTCGCAGTGATGTCGATGAGACTGCACGTGGATATACGCTACTCATACCCCAGCCCCAGCCCCATCCCAGCATGACCCCCCTGCACAATCTAGCAATGTTGGATGTAGGGATTGAATAGAATGCAACCCTTGTCAAATCAGAGAGCAAGCTCACTCGCGTAACAAACCTGGCGTAATGAAATTCATTCCCCGGCATGGCGATTTGGGTAATTATTTTAATTTGTTTTTAAGTGCGTGGGAACGAGCAGCTGCACCTCATATCGGTGAACAAGACATAACTCTTGGCTCTATTCTGTCACTGTGACGGCGTCCACCTATCCGACCGGATTGGCGATTGCAACGAGGTTATAGCGTGATATCTGTCAGTAAAGAGCCGCACAAGTGAATCACTGAATCACTCCTGAATCCGCTCATTTGGGCCAGGCGCTGCTTAAATGGCACATAATGTATGACTTCTGCGATGAACTTCTGAGTTCTAATCTAATTTCAATAGAACAATGGACTCGAGATAGTATCCCTATATGTGAGGGGAGCCGGCCAGATAGGCATTCGATATCACAAGCAAACATCTTGTGTAGTATCAGTCACTCTGGTCACTAGCGTGCAGTAAACAAGTTGTCGATTAAATTCGCTACGAAAAATATACTTTCACATCAGATGTACAATTATAATGTAAGCGTGGAACTGATCCATTCGCCCTGAATTTTAATGCGGTGGTGCCACCGAAATCATTTCGTCACAACATAAGAAGCATCCGAAACATCTGTAGCATCTGAAACATCTGTTGAACAGTACAGATAAACACTGCCAAATACAAGTAGAGAAGATGGCTCGCTTTGCTCACGTGCCTATAGAGGATTGTTCAACTTTGCCCGTGTAACGAGCAATTAGGTCCCAAGTTGGCAATTTATTTGTAAGTTGGCGTTGCATTCGTGGGGCACCACCGGTGATTGCATGGGCGATGTGCTTACGCGGCGGCGTACGCCGATGGCAAACTGTTCCCCGTGCTTTTAGTTTCGGTGTTCCCCGACCCATGGCAAGAGGCAACAAATAGGATCAACGTTATCGACTGCTACGAACATTCAGGAGTGGCAAACGTCGATGTTTCATCGCAATCGCAATCGCAATCTGCAATACCGCCATGATCCGATGCCCCTTCGATAGCGGCCGGTCATCAACAAACTCAGCCCGTAATTGTAATTTACAATTAAAACTGCTTAGCTTAAGAGATTCTTGAGTGCTCTTGTGCTTGCGCTTAAATAATAAATAGTTGGTGTTGAAGTCGAATCCCCTGAGGAGAATTGCAACATTCACTTCGCAGAGCGGTGTCGTGTAATGGAAAAATTAATGTACCGGGTATAAGTGGTGTGATTAACGTCTGATCGGCAATCCGGGCGGATCTAGATTAGTGTACGAAATCGACGGGAAGGTGGATACCAATTAATTATAGTGACAACAGGGAATCGAGGGGAAAGGTCTTCGGTAAAATTCTTCTAAATTCGAGCCATGGTTCCGTTTCCCCAAGAAACGCCGTGCTAAAAGTGGGCACCGTATCACCAAGGCCTCGAATGTGTCTTAAGTGGACACATAATCTTTAAACGTTATCAACTTATCAGGATGTAGGAAGGCTGTCACGGTTACGCAGCGACCCGAGCGACAGATCTACAGCTCGGGTGGAGGGCGGTGTCAGAATGATGTGACAGTTTGGAAATTGTCGCAACCGATTTAGTTTCCACGACAAATCGAATGAGTAGAATGGGTTGATATACCTCGAAGTAATGGTTTCCAAAAAGTGTATGTCAATAAAAGCTGTTGTGGATCTATACCATATTGCGTTAGAGTCCATCTTGTAAGAGGTAAACCCCAAACGAATATAATTTTATTAAATCTTAATTCTGTTCAGACTAGTAAGCCCCGTCTAATAATTTGATATACCGCATATCCCCCTCCCCTCTATTGACTAGATGTTTACCGTCATCGCTGCTTATATGCGCTTCACACTCCACAACAAATCGCTTCGCGCGCACGCGCAGAAACCAGCCTACCCCGATCTTCCTACCTGTGAGAGAAACGCATTCCTGTTGGCAACCTTGTGCGTGTTATCCGCGAGAGGAAGCCTTCCGACGTCGAGAACGGGCGCTATCGGCGCTACCGGCCTTGTCTTGGGCACGGGCACCGGCGTCCACGCACGCCGCACGCCGACCGGCGCGTCGACCACGGCCGCCGCCGGCTCGATGTTGTCCGACGCGACGCGCGGCCGAAAGCGTGCAGACTTGACGCCGTCGTAGGCGCTGCTGTCGCTGCGTCGCGTCAGCTCGCCGCGGGCGAACGTGCTCGGGGCGTCGCGCCCGTCGCCGTCGCCGTCGATGTGCAACGGCGCGAGCTGTCCGCGCTCCATGAACTCCTGCTTGTCGGACCTCCGGCCGTCCAGCCAATTCCCCTTGGCTTGGTCCCCTTGGTCCCTGGCGAGCAGTAGCTCGTTCGCCCGCTCTTTCACCACCGGATACTGTTGCGGGGTTTTCGCCTGTCGATATTGGTCTTCGACCATTCGTATCCGGTTCTGCGTTTCCGGGGTGAGCACTGGCACCTTGTCCAGCTTGGGGACGACTGCGAGCAGCGGAGAGGCCAAGCGGTTTTCGCCCAGCTGTTTCTGATTCCAGTTGTTGCTGTCGGCGAGGATCTTCGGCGGCGCTTGGTCGGTCCGCATGGAGCCGACGCGCTGGACCGTCGCTTTGGGCTGGACGGGCGGGAGGCGCAAAGAGCCTTGCCGATCTAGACCGATCGGCTGCGGAGCGGGACCCTTCCTCGATGGCCTGCGTTCGACGACGACGTCGCTGTTCCTCTCGAACCTCTTGGCCAACGAGTTCACCAGAGACTGGCGAATCTGGTTCTGTCGGTTGAAGGGTCCCTGGTCGCTTTCTGGTGCGCCGGTCGCTAGCTGGTGGCCGCCGTCCGGCGTCGCGGCGAGCTGGTCCCGTGAGGTCGGCTCTTGCACCGCCGTTCGGTCGTGCATCGCGGCTTTCCACGGTGACGTCATCGCTACAGTTTACTGACCCACGTGACGATGGACCCGGTGGACCATGAAATTATTTGCTGCCAACACCACGATCCCCGCCAGCGTTCCGTTTCCTTCTGAGCGGCTTACTGGCGACGATGCCGCACGCGAAGCTGCGATCTGGCCACTGGCATCAAGTATAAGTACCTTGCGATCTGCCGCCACACGATTCGAAAAGATTAGCTCCACTGTTCCTCATACGCTGACAGTTTCCACGATTCGATATGCGCAGCGCGTTATCTGGTCGGCGCTGATAAGCTAGAATCGGCTTGAAGGTGAACTGTGATGCAATTGCATGCAGGTGGGGCGTTAACAGGCGTGACAATCTCCCCGATAGCCGACACGTTGTCCCGTGTTCGATCCCAGACGTCGTCTTAAAATCTCTGGAGCACAGTAACGAAACAGTGATTTCAATTCATTGCCAAATTGCCGGGTTGTCATTTCCACCGTAAGCGAGTGCCGCAAGCACAACACACCAGATGATGATGAAGGTTAACAACGCACAGATTGTGAACACACATTGGAAGGACGCATAACGAGGCACAAACACACCACCTTCCAGCCAGCCAGGAGAGCGCACAGGTCCCCGTTTCCCGCACACAAATAACGTAATGATCTTCCGCTCTCAGTAAACAGCAAACACCCAGCACGCGAAGCTGTACAAGATTACTGTTGCTGCTGCCATGGGTCACTTCGCTCTCACAATACACAGACACTCCGAAGCTGTTGCTCTGCCAGAGAACAAAAACAATATGACGAAAAATGTTTTAAGAACAGTTAGGAACAGTCTGAAAGCAAACCGTTCGGCTCGGTGGCGCGGTGCGTACCGTGTAGTGGAATAAAAAGCAACGGAATAGGTACGATAATTGAGGCTCAATGGTAAAGATACGCTATGCAATCATTTCGAGTCGAGTAGTGCCACACAGATTATGCTGATTAGTACACACTGGGAATACGTCACAAATCCCGTCGACTTGGAATCTTCAGCGAGCCGTGCAGTAAGTGCAGGCTGCACCGGATAAAAGGAGGACGCCGAGGCGTGTGGTAAATGCACGCGGCACACGGACGATGTGGACGGTATTCGGTATGATAAGTAGCTCACGGGCCACGTTCACCTGCCGTAGCGTAGAATGGCACTCACCGACTAGTGGCGATTGCTTCACGACCGGCCAACCTACGCCGGCATTTGGATAATATAATATCACCGTCGGTAATAAAGAACGCGATAAGAGGCGGTGTTCTGTGATAGCGCACCCCAGTTGTTCGCAGCTTAGCACGCCGATAAGCGACGCGCTCGGTTCGTTCGCCGGAGAACGATTTAGACCTGTGTATGGTTGCCACAAAAAATCGGCGGAGACGGCCGCGATTTTTTTGCACCAGCAGAAGATGTTCGGTTGCGGCAAACCCACTTTCTGGCGACGGCGTCTGACGCTGAAGACAATTCGAGCCGATTGTACAGTAGACTACTCGATCGAGTGGAACGAAACCGACACGGTTATCTGAGTACTTACGAGACTATAATATTATGATCGGCTAATATCACTTCGGATTGAAATCTCGGCCTGGCATCGTCCACTTTACAACGATTCCAATAAAATAAAAAGCCATTAGTTGTGATTTTGAACAGTTTCGGGTCACTTTCACCACGGCTATCGGCATCGTATGTTGGCACAAGAGGCCCTCTGGTGATGGTCATGGACAAACCGGTTAGCAGTGAAATCAGTTCATTCACACAAACGCCTCGATTATAAGGCAGCGAGACACATGCATTATTGCAAACCACTCGCGACTCGACGAACAATACCCAATTCCCGCACTCTGATTTAGGTTAGTGAATCAGATTTACTGCACCAACTTTTATACCCTCCTCTGCTACACCATGCTAGAAGAATCGAGCCGCAGCGAGCAGCGAAACTAAAGTAGTTACCTACCTACCTACCTCTTCGGCGGTAGCAGGTGAACTTACGAGTTTCATTTTGTGGAACTGATTTAGAAAACGATTGTCGGTGACTGGCAGAGAGGTATCAATCAGCAGCGATAGCGAGCTCTGATTGGATAAACGCATAGCGGATACTTATGCACATGCAAGTCGATTGCGTTAGGCCGCTGTCTTGTTATGCATTGTTACTGCACACCAACGCACCCATGCGCGGCCGCTTCGTAGAAGGCATAACGATTTGTATTGTTTATGGTGTGTGGAATGGAAGTCCCCCTGCTTATAGTTTTCTTCGTTTCTATCTTCTTCGATAATTCACTAGAAAGTTCAGTTTCAGCAGACACTGACACTGACAGAAGCCAATGAAAGTACGGGGCATTTCTTATGGTATCTCGCGCTACCCAAGTGTAATCCACCATCGATCCATGACCAGCCCACCTTACAAGGCTTCCCATGTGTGTATGAGACCGAACGACCGACCGAGCCACCGGATTATACTAAGAGAGTCAATGACACACCGTCAGTATGGATGAGTGTGGGTTTGCCAAACTTGCAACAACTCGAGTGGACCGCGCATGGATTCAAATACAAATCTCAAAACATGATACTCTATTGTTGACCCCACACCGACGCACCGGTACTTGGCCTACGGCGTTTTGTCGCTCGCGGAAAACCGTACCTACCACGTGTTTGACTTCGCCATGCTTATCATGCTATATTTGTACATTACCTCAACGATATTTACCCATATGGAACATTTGCATATTGGTACGAATGCCATTTCCTATGGGTGACTAACTCGATAGCCTTGCCTTTCCCACTAAATACGCCATTTCATCAGAATCATCATAGGCTACGTTTCTGTGATGTAATTTACTAGTCACTATTAGTCATAATTTCGGTGATTCTACATAGTCGATACTACATTAAAATTAGAGCCTTATATTAAGGAGTTGCATGTTAGGGAATTCAATTTTGAAGAAACGAAAACTGTCAGATTTGCCCACATCGATTCTGT
>QKMV01002955.1:0-12244 GCA_003287335.1 Lednia tumana
GTTAGGGGGTCAGGGGCTTGCGCGTGGGGGTAGGATGATGAAGCCTTTCGTTGAAATGAAATACTTCGTGACGCCAATGGGATGCTGAAGGAGGTGAGGCTTAAGAGAGGACTTTGTGTTTGACTGAGACAAGGGCCGTGAGAGCGTGGATTGGGGTTTAATGCGGCGCATGGATACTGTCGAGATGAATAGATGGGGGATTTGCATGAACATGTATTAAACTTTTCAGCTGATATCGTGTTCGTCGTTACGTTGTTCTATTGTAAGAAACTCTCGGTTCTCATCCATACTCAGACCGTGTATGATCTACGTAAGCACTTCGCTTCATTGAAAGATTTGTGCAGGTTTATGTCAGATAAGTTTCAGCCGTCAATGTCATACTTTTCCATTTTGTCTTCTGTATCTAACTCTTCGGTTGAAAGTTGTTAGGTTGATAAACTGGGGTAGTCGTGGAAAGTCGTTAATACGTACTTTATTACCCTGACAGCCCTAAACTTATGTTCTAACGTTAATGTGTCTGCTGCTTACTCTTACTTTATCGACCTTCTCTAATTAGATCCGTAATTAATGGGGTGGTATATTCTGGTGTCTGCAACATAATTGGTGAAGACAGTGGTGTAGTTCTCAAATATTTGTTGGGTGAACGCAATAATTTTTTGAAAACAATTGCTTCATTTGGTTGCTCGATGATGTAAGCAAGATCCGCAAGATATTTTCGAAAAAGGGGAAATCTAGTTCTGGTCCCTGGTCAGCTCCTTGCGTCACATTTTAGCGGTGCGGCAAAAGTTTTGGATGTCAGAGACCGTTTACGCACGTTTGAAACGGCAAAATATATGAACTAAAAACTGGATAGTTTTTCGAAGCAACTTACAGCATGGAAAACCACGAGAAGAGCGCCGCATGCAATTTGTTTGAAATATGCACGTCTTTTCTACTAGTACAGTTTTGTGCGTTTCAGAAGGGGGCGAACAAAATGTTTGCTTTCCGTGTTCTTATAAAAATAGCAAATATAAAATATCTAGATGGAATAGATATCTAGCTTTCGTCGGAGCGTCTGCGAAGTAATTGGTTTCGAGTTTACTCAAGGTGGGAACTTATTTTTTGGGTATATAACATGTGCCCACCGCTACACCACTGGCTATGAGGGTTATATTCGAAACTTGGTTGCATGGTTAAATGCTGGCGTCAAGGCCACGTATCTCATGTGTCCTATTATTTTATACATGTAGCTATTCCAGAAATACTCGGCGGTCGACGACACAAATTTAACGTTGGCTCTCTTGTTTGTTTCAGATATCGTAAATCCTAAGGTTCCACAAGGCACTAAAGATGCGACCAAGACTTTCAAGTTCGACTACTCTTACTGGTCGCACAACGTAAGTTACGCAATTCAATATTTGATCCCTTCTTTCCTTTTCTGCTAGAAAAAGAATCGATTCGCATCTTTGATGAGGTGTTAGATACTGAACGCGTTGTCTTTTGCAGACGGACGACTCCAACTTCTCATCACAAGTGGTTGTTTACAAGGACATCGGAGAAGAAATGTTGGAGCATGCATTTGAAGGTAAATTTATTAGACATTTTTCATTTTGATCGAGTTGGTTATATATTGAATACGTCCTGTACTTCAAACCCTTGGCTATACACACAAGCTTCCAAGGATCACGTTACGCATATGGACTCATTCAGTTCACATACCCGAATCAGGCGTTGAGTACATTCATTCGGGCTTGGTGGACAAGCGGAAATGTGAACTCATCTAACCCTCATAGTTGTGTAACAAAATGAGAAACTTCGCTCGATCGCATCGAAAACGAAACGTTTCATCGATAGCGATGAATGGGCCCGAGCACATGCCAATGTGGTGGCAGGCAAGGGGACCTATCACTTACAGAATAGCTAATGGAATTGCATAGTCTACTGAGCACGTGCCTAGAAGGTGGCAGAAAGGAGGGAAACCGAACGGCTGGGTATGCTGGATACACCGATTCTCGTGAGATCACCGAAGTTAAGCAACAGAAAGCCCATGCTGTTCGAGTTCCTAAGGGCCATTTTTACAACTTTTCTTAACTTCGAGTTAATCGCTATTCCTAGGAGTAAATTGGTACCGCCACGGCAACAGCCAATCACATGCATGGAATTAATTTTGTTTCTGATGATTACCTCTGAACTCGAGGTTAAGAAAAGTTGTAAAACTGGCTCTAAGAGACGTTAAGCGGTGGTCGCCTTGGTGAATTTCAGCAGAGTAGGCTAGACATGCCGTTACCGGGTTTCCTCTCTTCTCTGTTAGGTGCATCATCACTCTCATCATCACCCTTATTACCTACCCACTATTACCTACCCACCCATTATCACCTACGCCATATGAACAATGCCAAAAGGACGCTAGGTCGAGTGCATCGTTTAACACCAATGATCATTCAATCAAGGAGGATAATAAGACTGACTGATCGGATGGGCCCCAGGAGCGTGTATAACAGTCTGATTTCCGAGGCGTACAGAATGCATTGTTGTTTATTCTCGCGTTTCCCTGTAACGCTAGGTTACAACGTGTGCATCTTCGCGTACGGCCAAACGGGCGCGGGCAAATCGTACACGATGATGGGGCGCCAGGAGGAGGAAGGCCAGGAGGGAATCATACCACAGATCTGCCAGGATCTGTTCGACCGCATCAAGAGCACGTCTTCCAACGACCTCAAATACTCTGTAGAGGTACGTGCAGTCTCCGTTGGCCAGGCTCTCAGTAACAACTCCAGCTTATTTCCAGCACAAGGTATTTGGCTATTTCGATGTATCGTCTGTAAGGTTCACTGAAATTTGCAGAAAAAACGACACCGCTTTGTTAGATCTGAGAGATTCTGAGGGCTTACCGTACAGTTTTGCATTGTTATGTTTGTTCTTCATCACCTTTAAAGGTTATTGTTGTTAATTATTTGTGATGTGGTGAATACGCGGAGAATTACGTAGGTATTTCGTAGTTAAAAATCACGCTCAAGAAGTCAGACCTTTATTTGGGGGGGGGGGGGGGGGTTGGGGAATTTGGGGGGGCCTAACCCCATTTTAGATGGTCCTGGGTTTGGAATGGTTTTGGATTTGGACCTTATTCTGAAAATGCTGTACGAGTACAATGCCCATTAGTAATGTGCAATTCAACTCAGCGTCAGCCATTATTTTTTAAAACTGTTATCTCGTTTAAAAATACCAGTTTTAACTACCGGAACGTTATCATACATACAGTGCGTCTTGAAACAACACATAATTAAGGTTATAATAAAGGATTGTTATTTTTTATATTTATTCACATGGAAGTATGGTACCAACCTGGCTCTTTAAACACATAAAGCCCGTGACCCCGCCCACAGCAGGATGGTAGCATTCATACTGGTTTGATGAAGGCTTTTAGAGACGTGGATTAACGTGCTTTAACTTGCATAACAAATGTGGTTGAAACTTGAATGCGTTTTTGAAGAGGTGGGTAGACGGTGTTAACTATGAAGGAAACTTTGGCTGGAGTTGGTAGTAAAGGAATGCATGTAGGCTATAGAAGAGATTTTCCATATGGAATGTTCGGTGGCTGGAGTTGAAGGAGTTTGTAATTTGTATAGTAGCGTCTTTAATGGAGGAAGATATATTATTATACGTTAGTGTGCAGACATGGAATATGAGTTGGTAATGTGAAAATAAAGTGGAACTAGGAGTGGGTGGTAGATCGGATTTCGCTCTGGCTTCTTGTTGAGTGGGAGTGGGTGGGAAAGTTGAGTGGGTTGTAGTTGGGATGGTCTAGCGGGCTGGCATAAAGCTTCTCCTAAGTAAGTAGACAGCTTAGTTTTCGAAACACCATGAACTTTGTAACGATAATTTTAAGCATTATTTACCCAGTTTGTGAAACAGTGGTTTTTTTAAAAACTTGTGATAAGTTTAGAAGGCATGAATCTAAATTATGTAGCGTACACAATATAGCTTACAATAACGGTGCAGGTGAAGGTGTCTATGGTGAAGGTAGGGATTTTCGCGTTGCGGTAGTATCAATTCGGTCAACAGTGTTTATGTTGTTCAAGAGTTTCGTAGCTAATGAGGACACGCTTGGGTGGAATATTGGACTATAGTTGGGACGACCGCACGCGAGCTCCCGTGGCTGTGACCCTGATATACTGATTCATAGTTTGTCGGGAGGTTCATGGATGCTAGTAGGAGAAGATATTGTGCTTTGGTGGAGTAACTGAACCAACATTTACGTGGAATGGTTGTGGGAAATCACAGAAAAGCACAACCAGGTAAGCTGTACATGAGGGTTGAACCTGAGATTTCCTGCATCTTAATAGCAAAGCCGACGTATTGTAGATGAATTGTGGGAGAAAAGATTACTGAAATCATCGTGTGAGATTTAAAAAAAAACTGTTAATAACTGGGTTAAACTGCTGAAAACTTAACTGACACTAAACTGCAGTTATTAACAGTTTTTTTAAAAACTATAGTGCTGAAATTAGTCAGGAGATATGAGTCTCAAAAATGTAATATCGTGTGAGATCTTCATGGTGGTGGCTCTTTAGGGATATAGGAAATTAGAGACGTTTGTAACCACTAATCAGCGGAATTGAAACCTCATATTTATAGATACACCTTCCCTCATGGTATTAGGTACCTACGTTCCATATTGATTTTTTTTTTGGAAAACTGTAGATTCCGGCAATCAAATATCAATCTTGGGTCTCGTGTGCGCAAATAAGGACCGTAAAGTAAGCGCCATATTTGAATTTGATATTTTCTAAATCAACTCTTTTGGCGATTTGGTCGCAACATGTCTGTCCTGCGTTGATTTATTGTCCAGGTATGAAATGTCGAAAATGGAATGCTCTACAACAAGACAAGTTTTAATTTATTAGGATGCAAAGTTGAACAAATCACCATATTTTTACTAACTTAAAATTAAATTATGCAAGCACCATTCTCAAAGAAATTTACCCTTCAATGACGCGTACCTACGCTAAAAAAGTCATCACCCCTTGCAAGGAGGTGTGTTTATTTCCTTGTAAACGAGTGAGGTGAGATGAAACCGTGGTGTCGCAGGTGAGCTACATGGAGATCTACTGCGAGCGAGTCCGAGACTTGCTCAACCCGAAGAACAAAGGCAACTTGCGAGTGCGAGAACATCCGCTGCTAGGGCCGTACGTAGAGGACCTGTCCAAGCTTGCAGTCACGTCTTATGAAGACATCCACGACATCATCGACGAGGGCAACAAGGCTAGGTGAGCTCGTCTGCCAGTATCTTTATAATCGGACCAACAGCAATGGGTCGAGTGACAATTTAGATCAGGCTTGGGATCGCTTTGAAGACTACGCTCTAGTTTCGTTGGTGCGGTACAGCTATCATGTTGCCCATTTACGTGTTGAAATTACGGTAAATTTACATTGTCTCAAAATAGTATTCATAAATCCTTTAAAGCTAACCTAATCCACGTGATTTCCTGAAAAGTTACTGGTGGGTTTCACACTATACTTTCCAAAATCAATGGGTAGTTTGTATTCGAGACTCATTTTGAAAAAAATCACGGTTGCTTGGTATGCCTGTAGATTTTAAACCTAAAATTTCTGAAGGTTTAACAGCTTATGCAGAAGGCATTTAGGGGCATAGTAGAGATATTAGGTGAAGAAATAGTTGAAGTAGAAGTAATAGTGGAAGGCAAATAGTTTAAAAAACGTTGGAATCTTTACAGCGATTTTACTTGTACATCCATTGCCCAGTATTCGAGTCATTTTTCTTTTTACTTTTTCATTTGCCCTGAAACTGAAAGCGGCGATGTGTTCCTGTGCTTCCAGGACGGTGGCGGCCACCAACATGAACGAGACGTCGAGCCGATCGCACGCCGTGTTTACCATCTTCTTCACGCAGCAGCGTTACGATACCGTGACGTCGCTCAGCTCGGAGAAGGTTTCCAAGATCTCGCTGGTGGACTTGGCCGGTTCGGAGCGGGCAGACTCGACGGGCGCCAAGGGCACGCGACTCAAGGAGGGAGCCAACATCAACAAGTCGCTCACGACGCTGGGAAAGGTCATCTCCGCCCTTGCTGACGTGGCATCCATGCAGGTGAGAGTGACGGCTCTCTGGCCATACCTCCCTGTGTTACATTCATCGGCGCCCCTTGCAGGAAAGTATGCTCTCCCAGTAAATAGAGCTGAAACAACATTTCCGGGAACACAAAACCGTACCCGTCTTCAGGTATCATACAAAACAAATGACGTAAAAACATCAAAAACATGATTGTTGTGTGTTTCGTAAAAAAAAATGTATAAAGAGTGAATCCAATCAAGGAAATAGTAATGAACAGCCGCTAGGCCGGTTACAGGAGTAATTTTCTATCGGCGGCTTTTGTTTTGACTTCTTTAACTGCTCACTGAAAGATTCACTGGTACGTGTTCATATTATTTTTGCTTAAATGATGCAACTAGAATGTTGACCTACAAAGGATTTGGTAAATCCAGCTGGTCCCTGTAGAGATACATTTTTTAGTCTTTTTCAAAAAAGGCACGGCTTTCAACAGTGGTATAGAGCGTGAGAGCGCGGCAACTCTTCGAAAAACAATGTCTCTGAAAACAAACCTTTTGAAAAATGAGCTGCACACAATTAGGTTTTCTGTATTGTTATATTCGTGTATATATTCTATATATTTCTGTATATATTCGAAAACTAAGTTCTTCAAAATTCAAATGCTTGGCTAGAAGGGTTGTTGCAGTAGTCGATGTAAATACTGGTAACTCTTAATGGTTTGCTGCAGTAGTGAGTTGAAAATTTAGAATTGCGAAGCGCTTAGTTTTTGAAGAAATTGGTCTTACAACAGTTGACAAGGTAGACTTGACAAAGTAGACTTTGGCTTTTCTTGACAGGTAGTCGTCAGGCAAACATATCTAATCAAAATCAAATTTTAAACTAAATTACAACATCAGCAAAGATGTGCAAGAACAAGAGGGAATCTTCACTAGAGTGAGAAGGTAGAATTTTCTTCAACGGGGTCCAAGGGGCGGCCTGTCTCTACGAGTCTAATACGAGAAAAAACGATTTTGAACAAAATTTGATTGAGAAAACTCAAACTACGATTCCCTACCAACTATGAAGCCGTTGGTTTTAATAGGTTGATAAATACAATACAAATATATTAAGCATTCATTGCGAATTTCAAAGAAACTGCAAACTATGTTAACAAATTATTTTTATTATTTTATCGCTCCTCCCTGTGGAATTAAAACGGACTGTCACAGTCGGTAAGTCTGAATATATCTAGCGTGTGCTTTTGGCAAGTTTAACGGAAAGTAGTTTGCTTTGGAGTTGCGATATACTGTTTGAGCTATTCAGTGAGCGCTTTTCGAATGTTTCCCTATCCATCTTCATCTTGCATTTATTGATATTACAGTGGTAAATCCCTAGAGAAGATACTAATGACATGTTTGATGACCTACATAGGCTTCAAAGAAGAAGAAGAAGAACGACTTCATCCCCTATCGAGACTCAGTGCTAACATGGCTGCTGCGCGAGAACCTTGGCGGCAACTCGAAGACAGCCATGATAGCCGCTATCAGTCCTGCTGACATCAACTACGACGAGACACTCTCCACTCTGCGGTATGTCGCCCTACTTAGTCGCAATTCCTCTTTAAAATTTTTAATCCCTAATCAGATAGCCCAAAGCACGTTTAATGGCATATATTTTTTTAATTTACCATATAACGGGAGAATACCAACACATGGGGGGAATAACGAGAGGCTGCCGTAACGGCATTACCATAATAAACCATATCAATCAAACTCTGGCCAAGAAAACAACTTTCAACATCACATGCTTGATGATATTTTAAACTCCTGACATCTCCAGTGGAGGTGCCGGCTTTACATAACACATGTGGGGATTTAACGCTTGACTGCCAGTTCTTCAGGAGGCAAAAACGAGCTGCGATAATGTGCTAAACTGGCGCTATCATATGTGCATTTGGCCTGGTTGCTGCACTTCTTGTGTACAAACTATGCATTGATGTCAAATCAATTAAATAAATGTAGTTTTTATTGGGTTGTATGCCATTTTAGTAGTCATTTTGCTGACGTTTAAAAGTTAGCCCTATTTGTACTACACTAGGAAACGCGGCGGTGGAATCGCCGATGATTTAGCCTATGCATATTTTTTTCGGGTAAATTTGTCTCTTGATTTATTGTTATACGTGTGGGACTTTCCCAGTTAAAGAACCAAAAAAAAAATTTGGCCGATTTACCATCAAAAACACAGTTAAGTTTTCAGGGGTAGTTCCAATTTTACATCAAGGAAAATTCCAAATTGGGCTGTGGAGTGACCTAAAAATACAGAAACCGTGGCTTAAGAGTCCAATGCCGGTAGATTCGTCGCTGGCTTAGCATGGCAGCTACAGGGCAGGGCAACCTTTGACAGTCTGGTTCCGCGTGCAGGTATGCTGACCGAGCCAAGAGCATTGTGTGCAAGGCCATCGTGAACGAGGACGCCAACGCCAAGCTGATCCGAGAGCTCAAGGAGGAGATCATGCGGCTGCGAGACCTGCTCAAAGCCGAGGGCATTCAAGTGGAGGAGGGTGAGCGATGTTCAAATACTCTCAACGATGCATGTCGTAGTTCGTCAAAGGGCTGGAATGGGATTTGGGAGGAAAGACGAGGGAGTGCAAGAATGTAATGACAACGTAACAACATGTAATGAAATGAATTTGTTGAAACACACTCACAGACAACACCATTTTTATTGAAGGGATCTTCTGAAAGAATGAGAATCGGTAGGTTCTAATGAAATCTGCCTAGCAAAACTATTTATATAGCATCATGTTCCCTGATCACTTGACTCTCCTCCCAGTACCTAAGTTGCAGCACTACTAATTAGATCTGTACATGTGTACCTACCTACATCTAATTCAATGAGTAAACATCTACTTTTAAAGCCATTTTAAATCTGTAAATACATGTACACACAATTGCTGAATTGGCTGTAAAGACGCAATTAACTGCAAATTCCTACCTTTCTAGCAAAACTAGCAAAATCATCTGCTAAATTAGAATAGCAGATATATACATCTACCTACCCTAGACTAGTGCAGTGGCTCTCAACCCCTACCAAGACCCACTGAACAATTGGAAGAAATATTACCACCCAAGATCGCAGCCCTTTTCATCTCATGTAAACAAATACAATAATAAATAACAGAATTCAGAGTTTCTGTAATCTTATCAATTTCTTTAGACTCTTGTTTACTTCTTAATCTTAAAATCTTCTTCTCTCTTCTTAATCTTCCTAATCTTCTGTTATCTTGTTTTTATAGCGTGATCGTTGGATTGAACTTGTCTCTCACCCATTTAGCCTATCTTCGATCGTATTATAAGCGTTTTACGAAACATTTGTGTGCTGAGTAGGTGTAACGTAGTTCATAATTGTTTCAGTGGTAATTCTTTGACCATTTACAAGTGATTATTATTTATTTTCAAAGGTCAAACATTTTCGTTAAAATTTCTCGTCTCCGTGACTCCCCCGAAAACCACTTGTGGCTAGCAACCTACAAATTGAGAACCACTGGACTAGTGGGGTTTCTATAAGGCAGGGGTTATCACATCAGTAACACTGTTTGATTATGTGTTACTTGTTCCCAACACAGGGCCTGGCGGGAAAGTGATTTATGAAAAGAAAGAGAGTAATATTATCAATAGTAAGTAGCACTTGTACATTGCCGTGATTGTTACGCTTCATATTCTGCATCATGTCTCTTGAAAGTATCCGTAACGTAATGTAACTATTTAATTTACTTCCAAGGATGCAATTGCAGAAAATGTCTTGACCAGCAAGTACTGTATGGCTGATTTGCATTGACAATTGAAATGGAAGCTTTTACTCTCTACCAATGCTTTCTGTAAACCATTTCACTTTGTGGGACGGAAACTGAAACGTAAAGGAAAAGGACTCGGTTCTCCAAGAAATGGAGAGAAATCAGTATGGTGTCGTACATGTTACACGTAAACATAACACGATGTAAGCAATTTTGTCCAAGCAAAGTGAAATGACGACATTCTCAATCATCTGCCGTGTTGTAAAATACGTCAAGAGCAACCAATGTATTTCTGATGTTTAAGTTCATAGCACGACGAGTATGTTCACTTGTTTGTGTTTTGATTTTGTACGATGCTTTTTATATTGGTTAGTTCCGTTGTTCCTTTGGTCGCTGGTACATCACAGCTTGAGTAAAATAGCATTTACGTATCCCCCTTACTTGCGGACACAGCCGCTACCACTAATGTGATGTATAATCATTTGTTTTATTCACACTTTAGTACCAACATTTTGTAGCATTCAGCTCTAGTTCATTTTACACTACCGATTCACGTTCAGAGCTTACACCAATTTGTCAGTCCTTACGTTCGCAAAGCTGGAGTAATGTTTTAATAACTTTGCACTTACCTTTTAATTCAAGTTGACCTTACGTGGTATGGAAATCATACTTTCGGAACTCAAAAGCCTTTAAACAACCTCTAACAAAATCGATACAGACCAATTTTCATAATCATGCCCAACCAAAATTATTTTTGATGCATTTGAACCAACTTGATTTTTTTCTGCCCAGAGGCGGCTTTACAATGTTACGCTCAGATTTTAAGTCGAGGTCAACTAGAAAACAGTTGAATCTAATTGGCTATCGCCATGGTGACAAATAGTCAACCGGAAGAATTTAATCAAACCAGACATTGTAAAACCGGGCCGTTATGATGTTCCCAAGAAGTTATAATTTTGCTAGCTGGCTTGTGACAATCTTTTCATGAAGTTGAAGTCATCATCACCTTCATATTGCTACCACAATCCATGCTTTCGGTGTTCTGATCTGTCCATGTTTGTGTGTACGGTTGGCATGTTGGATGCCTGGATATCGGTCTCCCGGCCTTTGACGACAAATACTAACCGCCAAACGCTGCTGGGATGTTTCAGGCGAAGAAGGGGCGGTAAAACGGGAACAACTGGTAGCTCCGGGATCGACCATCGCCGAAGAGGCTGTCGACCAATTGCAGGCTAGCGAGAAACTCATCGCAGGTAAGCACTGCCTTATATGGGGGAACTTTGTCTACTAAAGCGGCCTGGGGTGCTACAGCAGAAACTTGGTATAAATAAGACTCCAGGATGACCGAGACTGGGCCAGAGGAATAAGACTCAAAAGACTCCGAGAGGAGTACTAGGTATCGGTAAAAGTGCAAATAGGGGTCAAGTTGAGTATAATGGCTAAATATACATATTCTGTGTTTAAGTCGCAATATAATTGAGTCGTCTATTATGAAAACCTGCTTTTTTGCTTTATAAAAATGAGTTAGATAAGTCATTAGATTCATATTTATGTACCGAGTTTGCTTTCAAGAACTCAACCACCTGCGTTTCCTGCGTTAAATCAAAGTACAAAATAGCGTTCCTTTCAAAACTCGCGTAGTCTAATGTTAAAATGATGGCATTTCAGCAACCAGGTTTCTTTACATTTGTTTACCTCGGAACTTTTGAAGGTGGAAAAGGAGAGTCTCGATAAGAAGACAACTCAATTTATAGAAAGTAACAGTATAAAAATGTAAAAAAAATTTATCATGGGGTCTGCTTTTAAGCAAGTGCTTATCTTGTAGAATAAACAGTCTCTCTGGGATAAGGTCTTCCCACGTAAGATCCCAAAATAGCTAGCTAGCGTACGCAGCAGGAAAGTATGTTTTTAAAATAAACAAAGGATTTTACCATGTTTGATTGATTCTACTGTCGTTGTTTGTGAGATCGAGCCATACTTATAGCTGGTAGTCACTTGTGATGTGCATCTGTATTACGAGTGACAAGAGATTCAGCTAAGAGCTGGTTGTACAATGTCCAGGGACAATGAATTGGATGAGGGATTGGGATTCAGAACTAATCAGAAGATTGCAACTTGAACATGATATGCAAGGAGATCTATTGAAACGGGAAAAGTCGAGAGGGAAGGGGTGGACAAGTACAGAGAGAGAGAGAGAGAGAGAGAGAGAGAGAGAGAGGGGCTGGTGAGAGCAAGAGAATGTTGGCATGGGGATCCTTACAGAAGTAGCACTAACATCAAAAATTGGCTCAAAAACTGCTTTTACAGGTCTTCAAAGTTACGATTGCTGGTGTCGGTTATAAATATTAATGTACGGGGAAAAAAGAATCTAAACCGAACGGTTTGGCATGTTGGATACACCGGTTCTCGTGAGATCACCGAAGTTA